>JAYESA010000019.1:105034360-105204360 GCA_036927795.1 Iris macrosiphon | reverse complement strand
ATAAAAAAATTTCATAAATGACCAAATATCATAGGTCTGAAACACAAACAATCAATAAAGGGTCCTAACTAGGACTACTGCGGATCTGTAAGAGGATGACCACCGGTACGCATGAGGGATAAGAACAGATCATACTGCTTCCATAAAATCGACACTGATGTCGATGGAGAAGGCAGTGACGTCGGTGGAGTCTGTGTCGATGTAGGTGCACCAGGAGGACGTATCCGCTCTAACTCTGTTAGTCGCTGGTTGTTTGAATCCATGGTAGATAACAGCCTCGTACTGCTATGAACCATTGAATCTTGCATTATCGTCAGCCTCTCGCCCATGGACAGTTGTGATGCATGCAGCTTCGTCATGCTACGCTCTGTCGATGCTCTAAGATCAGCTATCAAATCTCGAAACTCCATGATGCTGCCCTCGAGCATATTAAATCATGCGATCAGCGTCGCATCGTCCGCCTACGGCTGGGACAAGGGCTGCTCCTCCATCATTCACAGTAACTCGTCAAGGAGAGACGTAATCTGACGGTCAACGGCCTCCTGGACTTGGGCCGACGACTGCGAGGGCTGTGGGAAATGCGCAATTATCGGGGAAGCCCTAGATGACTGCATCGTAACAAGGGCGCCATATGATCCCGTACCGTAGTACATACCCCTCTGGAGACTACCAGCAGCGGTCACCCACAGCTCATCCGCCGACGGAGCTAGAGAGGACTACGAGAAAGAACCAGCCTCTCCCGCTGTAGGTGCACTAGTAGTCGCCCGCTCATGTAGCCTAAGATACTCGGCCTAAAAAGTTTTGATACTCGATAATTGCCTTAGTTATATTAAAATCAACACAAAGTAAAGTAATACTTACATAGGTCTGCGAGGCCCTCTCATCAATAAGATTTTTGCCCTTTCGATGGGTGGCCAGGAAGACGGTCACCATGTTTGCATCCTCACCCCTCTGTACCTGTTAAAAATATATTATTTAGTACTAAAATTAAATATTTTTTCTACTACTATTTTATCGTACTTGTATTAAAATAATATATTTGAAATAAAAATATACCAAACGACAAAAATATTCCGTCATCGGAATCGACCCACCACACCACTTTTTTGCCTTTCCCCTAGCCGCCTTGGCCTTCTCAAACCTTTCCTTGTACCTCGGATCATCGAATCTAGCTCTCATCGTAGTCCATTGCTCAGGCATGATCCAACCTTGGATCGGTTTTCCAACACGATAATGAGCCTTCTGGTCATCCAGAACATCACGGATAAGCTTGGCGACAACGGCAGAAAATATATGCTCGATCAACTCGGCCCAGTACGGAGGATAAAAATATGTTTTCTACAATAAATAATTTAGTAAGTTATATAATATACATAAATTAAAGGATTTATATACCAGAACGCCATCCTCTCCTCCGAAACTTCAGAGTAGTTGATCCAAGACCTACCATAATTGTTCCTCAAAAAGAGGCCCATGCATTTTTGTACCGATGAGGGACGATATCTATACAGAGATAATAATTTTGATCAAAAAAGTCAATATATGATGAATAAAGAAATACATGATATATATGATGCGAAACCATCTAATTGACTTACTTTGTACCGTCGGCCCAAATATCTGTCCTCGTCTCCTCCGGAGGTGCGCATGGAGGATCTAGATGATAATGGGACAATGTCGGCTCGACCTCCTCTATATGTTCATCTGTCTCCTTGGTTCCGTCGGCAGGAGGAACGCTGGACGAGAAAGTACTATCAGGCCTGGAACTACTCGTCCCAGGAGTGATGCCACGTAATGTTGTCGTAGTCGGAGATGTGACTGATCGATATACTAGAGTATTAAGCGACAAGGATCCAGAACCAACAGTAGGCAGTACCGGAGGAGCACTCCGTCTACCTCGGGACCTATCGAACCCTCCGCGTCGTTCTGTCATACCTGATAACAACATATGATGAATAAAGAAATACACAAATATATAGTACATTCTACAATCAAAATATTATACATATCTCATAGCATTCATAGAATTGTATAATAAATAACTAGTGGTGTCACAAGCCTAAATAGATAGTACGATCTACAGTCAAAAATAATATATATCTTCGTCAAAATAGTACATTCTACAGTCAAAATATAGTACATTCTATAGGCAAAATATTTTATTTTTAATCATCTTCATAAAATTTATCTTGTTCGCCTTCCTCGTCCTCCTCTTTCTCTTTCTCCTCATCTTTACTTTTATCTACTTTGTCTTTGTCTTCGTCTTCCTCTTCGAATAATTCTACATCTTTTACATTATTACTCGTGTAATGAGTAACTTTCGTTGAGTCCACATCTATAATATTTGTTACAAGAGGTAGCTCGTCCTCCTGATATGCTATTTCGTTAATATCAAACGTATTTCTAGCTTTAGTATAGCATATTGTCCACCAATCTGACCTCGCTGTCCCCCGTCTAGGATAACTTATGAAGTACACGAGCTGAGCCTGACTTGATAGGACAAATGGTTCATAGCCTTGATATCTTCGCTTGTAGTTTATATTCACAAGGCCATGCTTGTCAATTTTCCAACCTTGACCTTGAATCAGATCGAACCATTCACACTTAAATAACATGATCTTAGCAGGTTATGTGCCATAATTATATGTCAATTCCATAATATCTCATAAAGATGCCAAAAAAATCATTGCCTAGATCGACGTCTTTGTATTCGAAGATTTGATACGTAAACAACTATTTTTCGTTGAATCAAGATCCAGAAAGCTGTCTCTGATCGGAGCATTTATTGACTTGAACCTAAACCCATTCATACAGAAACTTGGCCATATTTTGACTGCAGTAATTGGTCCCTTGGCTAGAGTTCTAATAGATTCAGTCTCGGGTGTTATTAGACGATCGACCTAAATACCAAAGTAGCGATAGTAAGTTATTTATTGTGCAAGTGCAAAAAGAAAAAAGTAATTATCAAGCTCCTTATATATGCGCTCAACCAAGAAGGAAAATGGCATCTCATTTCTTGTTCTACTTCTTCGTTTGTTATATAGGGTCTAACCGACCTCAACTCATCATTATATATGCTGAAAAACAACGAATCAACCGATGATTAATAGCATAATAGTAGCTTATACTATTATATTAAGATGATATAAATATGGATGTAATAATTACTTATCCCTTTAGCTTTTCCAATTTATTCTCGTCGTAATTGAGTAATATATACAACTGAGCAGCCCTTAGCTCATCGTTATTCAAATATCTCTTCTTTATTTTTCCCGAAGGCTTTTCGAACGCATTGAATACTTTGAGTATTGCAGCATTAGATTCCTGATATTCGTCATCATTTCTTGGAGCTCTCATTCCATTAGTAGCAACATGTGATTTGAAATACGTCCAGTAAAAGTTTATAATCTCCTCGAGAATATAAGCTTCACAAATAGAGCCCTCAACCCGTGCCTTATTTTTTATCTTTCTTTTTAGGTGATTCAGATGTCCCTCGAAGGGGTACATCTACCGATAACCGACAGGACCACCAATACGTGCCTCATAGGAAAGATAAATTAGCAAATGCTCCATAGAGTCGAAGAATCCAAGAGGAAACACCTTCTCAAGCTTACATAGTATTACTGTAATGTCCTTCTCTTACTTTTCTAGACGATCGATAAGCAACTTAGTAGAATAAAAATCTCTAAAAAATATGATGAGCTCTATCAATTGATCCAAAATGACTTACAGTAGGAATTCCCGAAATGCAATCGAAATTAACCTCTCTATGAATACGTGACAATCGTTGCTCTTCATACCCGCCAGTTTGTTCTCCTTGAGGTCGACGCACCCGTCTGAAAATTTCATGCCGTCTGGAAATTTTAGATCCTGAATCCACCTACAAAGTCTCCTTTTATCCTCTTTCTCCAGTAAGAAAATTGACTTAGGCTGCTTTAACTTTCCATTCTTCTCCTCTATCAAATGCAACGCAGAACGTCTACATATTTCTTCTAAGTCCAGCCTCGCCTTCGGATTGTCTTTCATCTTCCCCTTTATCTCCATTATAGTAGTAATTATGTTATCAAACACATTCTTCTCGATATGCATGACATCAAGGTTATGTCTGATCAGATTGGTGGTCAAATATGGCAGATCCCAGAATATACTCCTCTTCGTCCAGTTATGGGTGCGACCAAATCCGTCACACTTGTACCCCTTAGCAGGCTCTTCGATAGCACTTGATAAATCTTTTACCTCTTCCTATATCATGTATCTGGGCCACCTTGGCGGTGGATTGGCCTTCTCTATAATGCCCGTACGAAAAGCATTCATGTTCCTCCAGTACGGATGATCCTTCGGCAGAAATTATCGATGATAATCGAAGAAGCCCGATTTGTCTTCGTGTTTTAAACAAAAAGCCTTAGTACGGTCCATGCAATATAGACATGAGAGACGACCATGAGTGCTCCATCCCAATAATATTTCATATGCCAGAAAGTCGTTGATGGTCCACATAAGTGCTGCCATAATCTAAAAATTCTGCTTTTTAGAAATATCGTATGTGTTGGCAACTACTTCCTACAGCTAATTTAACTCATCTATAAAAGGCTGTAAATCTACATCAATATTCCTCTTCAAATTGTTCGGACCCAGGATAATAACGGTTAGGAACATATACGGAGTCTTCATGCATATCCAAGGCGGTAGATTGTACGAAGTGACGATCACAGGCTAATATGAATACTGGGAGCCTAAAAGTCCAAATTGGGTAAAACCGTTGGAGGAGAGCGCCAACCTGACATTACGCGGATCCGAAGCAAAATTTGGATACTTTCGATCAATGTGTTTCCATGCTTCTTTATCGGATGGATGATCCAATACTCCTTCGATCTGTTTTCGCCCGTGCTAACTCATATTTTCTACAGTCTCACTCACCATAAACAACCTCTGCAACCGCGGCGTCAAAGACAAATAGTGCATCAAATCGGTAGGCTTCTTTGCAATGATAGGCTTTTCTCTTCCAGTAGCCTTGTAGCGATCATCACCACAAAATTTGTACGTATCTTCATCCTTGTCGTCTTTGTAGTACAACATGCACCCATTGCGATATACATCGATTTTCTCATATCCTGTCCAGAGCGATCTCACCATCCTTTTATATCGGTAGCAGTCTTTAGGCAAATTTGCATCCTCTGGTAAGATCTCTATAATCAAATCTATCAGTCAGTTATAGTATTCTTACGACATATTAAAATCGGACTTGATGCTCAACAATCTTGTAACAACCTCCAACGGTGAATGCTCTTCACAACCAGGATATAATAAAGTCCTTGCATTCTCTATTAACTCCATGAACTTTGTAACATCGGTATTCGGTGCCTCCTCAGCTACATCATGATTGTTCGGATCAAAACTAGGCCCCGCCGCATCAAAAACCATGTTCACCCACTCGTCGTCGTAAGCAGCGTGGTCGTGGACATCCATATACGACTCCACATAAGGCTCTGACTCTGATGCTAAAGACACAAGTTCTTCGTGTGGGGTCCACTGTAGTAATTCGGCATAAAATCCTTCGAGTATAAATGATATATGACTTCCACTTCTGGATGATATTTTAAGTTGCAATATCTCACACACGGACAATTATTTTTGCTACCGTCCATGTAATGAGAAAATGTCTTGGCCAACTACAGAAACTGTTGTACACCCTCAATGAATTCATCCCGCACACCGTATATTTCATTAGAATGATGGTTGTATATGCACGAACGATGATGCAGATAGTAATTCATATCCATTTTTAGATACTTCTGTAGCAAAAATGAATATACTATTACCTTCAAGAATATACTCATCGTTAAATATAGTACATGCACGGATACTCCTAATCCTATCATATGTACTCATCGTTAAATACAGTACATGCACTGATAGTCACTTCTACCTTCAAGTATAGTTGTTTGAGTGATTGAGTGAGCTCGGGTCACTAGGGAGTGTAGTTCATAGTTTTTAGTGTGCATCATTTGGCAGTGATCAACTAAAGGAAGAGTAGTGTATAGCTCTATGCTAGCACCGCAAGGGAGAGCACAACTGAGCATTGTGCAACTCTGTGCTACCATAGTACAAGGGGAAGCATATAGCAGTTCATAGCAGTAGCAGCTAGCTGTACTGCACAGTGCAGCAGTAAGGAATCAGTGTGCAGCAATACTGTACAGAGCACAGCAGGAAGGATGCACAGCAACAAGTAAACTCAGCAAGTAGCAGTAGAGCCAGTACACTACAGAGCCTTCAATAGTAGGTTTAGCAGTCTACAGTAGCCAATGCAACAGCTTGTGCAGCAAGAAGTATCAACCCAAGTTGGATACGATTTCTAGAAGAAACCAATACCGTATATCGTGTCTCGGCTTTGAAGAGTCATTCCCGTGTCCGTATATACGACTCTCCTTGAGTCAAGATCTACATCGTATTATATATGCTGCTGATACACAAGATTGCATCTAAACTCAGACAGCTAACTAGAAGTGAGATAGGGTTAGGGTCTATATCTAAAACAATGGAGTGCACCCATAAATATGATAAATAAAGTAAAGGACAAGTCAAACAGTGATGTCTATCTTTCCTGTCTTCTGAGTTTTCCTAGCTGTAGATTAGGTGAATAGTAATTTATTGCTTCCATATTTTTGGACGAAACTATTGAATACTGGCGGCTTCCTAGTGGAAGTTGCGGATTCTCATTTCAGGGTTTTTTTCCCAAAAAAAGTCCTTAGTTAATTACTGCACTTGTTCCCATTATACGCATGCAAGACCATTGACTGTTTTCAAATCTTTTCCCCTTCCTCCTTATACACGTCTCTTCTACATGTGTGTGTATGTTCTTGTTCTGGTTTTTAAAATTTTCCTTGAGGTTAGGTTTAGGTAATTTCTTGAATTATATAGTTTGTTGTTGTTTTTTTCATTATTATTAGCGAGACACTACTAGCTAGCAAGCTACTCTCTCTTCTTCTACACTGAACTTGACTAGGGTTACTTAGCTTGTTACAGGAGAGATCAGGAGAGAGGGAAACTTATGTCAGCTGTTCACAAGGAAGGCATGAAGCTGGCTTATCATGACAAAAAGGATGGTACTCGCAGTCGCATAGAGCTCAAAATATGTGGGCAGGTTCTACTCTTTCTACTTGGTTAAAATCTCTAGTAATAAATTAGAATTTATTCATTTTGGGTCACCTATTATAAATACCTCTATGACATATGGGTCTAAATGCCATATATATGGGAGCCCAGTGTATGTGTCTGTGTCGTGTCCTATGTCATGTCTATGTATATGTCTTTTTTGTGTCCGTGTGTCCGTAGTATATCATGTCTTATCTATATTTGTTTGTGTCTATGTCAGTATTAGGGTTAGTGTCCGTATGTGTTAGTGTGTCCGCGAGCGTATGTGTGTATGTCCGAGTTAGGGTTAGGGTTAGTGTGTGTCGTCGTGTCGTATCGTGTTGTGTTATGTCGTATTAGAGAGAGAGACAGAGAAAGGAGACAGAGAGAGGAGCTCACCGAGTGAGGAGGAGGGGAGCTGGAGAGAGGAGAACGTCGGAGGAAGGAGGAGCCACCGGAGGGGAAAGGACGTCGGAGGAAGGAGGGGAGCCAGAGGAAGGAGGAGCCGCCGGAAGGGGGAGGACGCCAGAGGGAGGAGGGGAGCCGGAGGAAGGAGGAGCTGACGGAGGGAGAAGCACCTCGGAGGGGGGAGGACGCGGCCGGAGGGGGGTCACTGAGGTGGGGCGCCGGGATGGGAGGGTGTCTAAAATTTTTGAGATTTCGAAGGAAATGGGGGAAAGAAAAATTCGTCAAACCCTATATGAAATAAATTAGCGATGTCGGTCTATACGTCGCTAAATGTCGAAGATATAATAATATACTGCGACTAAAATATATAAATATCGCTAAATATCGCTAAAATTAAAAAGTTAGAGATGTTTAGCAACTACCTAGCGACATATTATATATTTATAATAATTATAGTCGCTAAACGTCGCTCTACGTTGCTATCACCGACGTATTGTGATATTTTATATGGACGTCGCTAAATACCTATAATTTAGCGACGTTTTATTTGGACGTCGCTAAAAATGTCGCTAATCCCGTAATTTTTAGTAGTGCTTGGTGCAACTCATCCTCTAACATTTGTTAATAATCCTAAGGTTCTCATCTGTACATTAGTATCACAATAACTACACAATTACCTTCTAGCCATTATAACACCATGACATCTTACTGGTATCCTTATACCCCTTGTATTATTCTAATACATACAACCTCTATACTCAAAATTAGCAAGGTACTATACCTACTAAACTTACTTCTATATATATATATTTATATTGTTTCTCCCCTCTACTGCTTGGATCACTTGCACTATTACTTCCAAATAATTTTCTATCCATTAACTGATACACCAATCTAATTATCTCACAAGGTGTTTACTGTTACTAGAACATTACTCAACTAATCCCTGATATAAAAATACTAGCACTCTTGATATAGCAACACTAGTTTCCTAACTACACAATATATGCCATTAATGTTCTAGGATACCAGCTTATCATTAGATTACCTCTTCACACTCACTAAAAATCATGATCACTTGCATCCTATGCACTAGTTATTAACTTCTATAATACACATGTTTCACTTCACTCTCAAAGGCAGGCACATGGTTCCATATCTCTATTGATGTATATGTATCTTCCCTTAAAATCTTTTACAGAGTGATACACTAATCAGTGATACATATCATCTATGACCAATCTTGATATTTCTCAATCCTTGGCATACTATTAAAATTTCTAATACCTAGGCTTCCACTTTCATTAACTTTCACACTGACACTCATCACCCACTATGCATCATGCACACAATTTCTAGACACTTCTTCCACCTATTGCATCCAACACATTATTGTCCTCAATATTAGGTGATACATCCATCACTAGTCATATACTGGTGTACTCTTATCTACTCACATCAATGCTCTACTTTATCTATAACACAAGTCTTACTACTTTAGCCTAATGTATTCTTATTCCCTCACACTCTACTATACACTTATGGGTACCATTGTACTATGGCACACTCACTAATACCCTTTATGCATATACATTTCCTTACTCTTGACACCCTCGAGTATCAACCACCCAATTGAATATCATGCTCCATTAATTTTCAACATAATTTCCTTGATACTTAATTGTTATATGGCTCACTCAACTACCTGAATTCATGACTATCCAGAACCGGCATGCTGACTCTGATACTAACTTATGGAACCACTACTGATACTCTCTACTCCCTCTTCTACCTATAGTACCAATAATAACTATAATGGCACCTATCATAGAATAATTGCTACAAGATACTACACTATGGGTTACTCTAGATTGATGATTATTGCTCACATGCCCAACCAAGAACCACTTACAGACTCACAAGCCATACTCCCAATAGTCAATACTGATACTCATGACACAAACCTAATTGAAAGTCACCAATTATCATACTAACAAGGACTCTAATGGAAAGAAGCTCTATAAGAAACTGGACTAAAGAACTGAAGATATCTCTACTGCTAATCTAAGGAATGATGGAACAAAGTCCTATAATAACTGGAGTAAAAAAGTATTGAGATGATACTTTAAGAACCAATTTAAAATATAATCTGATAATCATACACATCTGTCCGAAATCATGACACTCAGAATCCTCGCCATACCAGTAAGCATATCTGTGATAAACGATAGATCCCATAACTTAGGTATGCACCTCTATAATTATGTCGTCAAGAATCCTCGCTGTGTCAACTAGTATAGCTACGAGAAATTCTAAATTTCATAACTAAGATATGTACATCCGAAGTTAAGTCCCTATATTTTTGCTATGCCAGCTAATATGGCTGCGACAAACTCTACGCTCCTTAACCAAAGCAGACGTTTCACCTTTCTCATTCTCACTGTCTTCATCAACATATCTCATCAGATGATACCGTAATTTAATCCGTAAAATTTCTCTCGATATGAAATCAAACTCAACAATGACACCAAGAATTTAAATTCAATAACGATCACCAAGAATCAAAATAATAACAAGTGGGAGCGGACGAACATAAGGGAAAAGATTTGAATTAGAGTTTATAATAAGATTCTCAAGGGTCGTTCCCGAAATCTTTGAAAAAATTTGTGATTGAGTATACACTCTCATCCTAGTATCCTAAGTCCTATATCCTATCATAGGCACGCAGTAGTACAACTAAGCCGTCGTACTACCACGGCATCGCACAACTTATGAAGCCTAACCTGTTTGGGCCACCACAAAAAATGTGTCATGACCCACACCCGGTGTAGGGATACAAGTCAGGAACAACGTCCAGTCTACGACACAACATCGACGGTAGAACTCTGTCTTGGTCAACTATACTATCTAAATATCTCACAATAATATAAAATATGCCAATAATATCTTAACACAAAATTCAATCATAATTCTAAAACACGAGAAGATATAGAAGAAGTCTAACTATACATTCAAAATATATAATAACAACAATAGAAATAATATCCAATCTCAAACTATATGCCGAAAACAAATCCGGTACCAAAATGCTAAAAAACTAACTATGAAAGACTAGTAATCCAGATAACCCTTCCGACAATCACTCCAAAACTAGTGGGTCCAGGTCTGCCTCATCTATAGGTCGACGTCTAAAGTATGTCGGACACCAATCTCCGGGATCCTCTAAAAAATATTTTCCAGCCAGGAATGGATAAAAGTACATCTCTAACAGCAATTCTAATCAATAAAATAGACTCTGTAATAGTAAATAGATGTGAAAATATAAGATGCCATATACATGTACAAGTGATACGCAATAAAGAAAATACGGGAAATAAATACAAGAATGAACAATATGGCAATAAATAAGAATACTAATGACTAAGTGAGTGAGTATCAACTTTAACATATGATCGGCTTGGGAACTTGCATAAGAAACTTGCACAGGAATAAAGGTCTGCTTAGTCATACGTGCGATGTATGACCAACACACATAGGAAACAAGACATGCACAAGAAGGGAATGATCACATATCTACACTACATACTCCCCAACCCCCGACTGGTATAGTGGATCCAACCATGTTACATCATGACACAGGTTTCCATAAGAAGGACGCTACCCTTCTCATTAACCAATGTCTGTATATGCACAAGAAGAAAAATGAACAAGGCTTGCACAAGATACACCATATATACCAAGGAATAACATCTTATGATGAGATCCGGATATGCCTATCCGTGTAACCATTATGTCAAAAAATCAAGGATATCTATACTAGATACAAGAGACAGAGGATATCATAAATGAGAAACTATCAAAGAATGTACTCGCTTATGGTCCAGAGCAATGAATATCAAATTGTTCGAACTGGTATCACACAGACCTATATATAAAATGTTATATTAATATAAGGTTCTGGAATAAAAATAAGTTAAACTAATTCAATTATAGGTCATACAACCATTTCTAAGTCAAAATAGTCAAATTAGGTCCACACTAAGTCAAACTAGTCAAACTTGGTCAAACTACATATTTCTTGGTTATATGAGTCTATCTCAATGATATTGGGTTCATATACTATGAAACTAGGCCATACAAGCTAAATCTAAGATACTATAAAACCAATAGGATATTGTATCCTAAGATAAGCAAGTAAGAGATATAGAAATTTTATATATGCATATTCAAACAATATTAAATATACTAATCCTAATTATAAATGCTAAGTGCATACCTTGGTTTTGAACCAACTCGGTATCGCACTATTAGACACCCATCTTGTTACCCAACTAAAATACCTTGAGTATCCTCAATACCTTGGTATTTACCTTGGTATCTCAAGGTAATGTGATATCTTAGTATATATTAGTATCTCTAAACTATAGGTAATATGTATTTATCTAATACAAGCTACTAGCTATATACTAATATGTATTTACTAGTACACAACTATAATACTAACCACTAACTATTAATACATATATACATATATAACTAAAGATACACAAGCATACATACTACCTTCATATATATACTAACTAGTAGAGATACATGTACATATATATATAGATATAAGTACTAATCTATATATATACATATCTATTTATAACTACCAACTACTAATTTAACTATATAACTAATAATTAGATACTACCAACTATCAAACAAACTATATAACTTAACTAACTATTTAAACTAACTAAGCTAACTACTACTTAACTACTAGCTAGCCAAACAAACCTTAACACTAAACTAACTGAACATACTAACCATCTATTAGCTAAGCACCTTAACCCATACCTTAGTATTCACCTAGACACACCCTCAAGTATCTATTTATCATATTGGTGCTAATAAACTAATACCTTAACACTAACACACTAAACTAACCAAAACCTCACTGAACTAACTGACTCAACTAGTTAACTGAACATACTGCACTTCCTGTGCTACTGAACCCTTGCTGCTGTACATTGATGTGCTTGATGGTGCTGCTAGAGCTAATTACAGCTGATGCTCACTGCAGCGCTCGTGTAGGGCTCACTGTTGCACGCTATGTGTAGGCTCGTTACTGCTGTGATATGCTACGCTGCTGCTACATGTTAACTACACTGCTGCTGCTGCTGCAAGGTGCTACATTGCTGCTGTAATATGCTACGTTGCTGCTGCTGCATGTTAACTACACTGTTGCTACTGCTGTATGTGCTACGCTGCTGCTGCTGCACTCTGAAAACCTGTACCACTCTTGCTTTCCTTACACATCTCTACTAAGACTTCAACAATCCCAAATACTAGGATATACCCTAACACTAGACACATTCCCACATCTACTCCCACCAATGGCCAACACTCGACACATAACACAAGTCTTATTACTGGAACAATATATTCTATCACCATCACACTCACATATATACTTATGGGTACCCTTATATCATGACACACTCACTAGTATCTCTCCTGAACATATCTTATCTTTCTTATAATATAACCAAACAAAATAGTATATCATGCTCCATCGATATCTAAACACAAATTTCATGAACATAATTGATATATGGTTCACTCATCTATATAAATTTATGACTTTCTAGAACATGCATACTGACACTGATACCAACACCTGGAATCACCACTGATACTCTCTACTCCTCTTTTTACCTATAGTAGCAATACTAACTATAATGACACCTACCATAAAACTATTAATACAAAGGTACTGCACTATGAGTTACCTCTAGACTGATGCCTATAGTTCACATGCTCAACCAAGAACCACTTATAGAATCATAAGCTACATTATCAACAACCAAAACTGATACTCAAGACGCAGAACTAATTACAATGCAGAACTAATTACAAATTACCAACTATTATAATATCAAAGAACCTTAATGAAATAATGTTACATAGGGAACTAGGCTAAAGGAACTGAAGGTATCTCTATTCCAGAGCTAATAGTGGTCATGGAACATAATCCTATAATAACAGAAGTGGAATGATAGAGATGATATATTAAGAACCAATTTAAGATATAATATGATAATCATATGCATCTGTCCAAAATTATGTTACTCAAAACCCTCGCCACGCCAGTAAGCATAATTATGGTATACAATAGATTCCATAACTAAGGTACGCAACCCTATAATCAGGTCATCTAGAATCCTTACCACTCTAACCGGTATGGCTGCAAAAAACTCTAAATTTCATAACTAAGATATGTACATCTGAAGTAAGATTCCTATATTTTCGACATACCAGCTAATATGGCTACAATAAACTCTAGGCTCCATAACCAAAGCAAACGTTTTACCTTTCTATCTGTCCTCATCATCATATTCTATCAGAAGATACCATAATTTAGCCCACAAAATTCATCTTGATATGGAATCAAACTCAACAACGAACATCAAGAGTTAAAATCAACAACTGATCATCAAGAATCAAATCCAATAACAACAAGTGAGAGCAAACAAAAATAAGAAAAAAAGATTTTAAATTGGAGTTCAAAATAAGATTCTCAAGGGTCATCCCAGGAATCTCTTAAGAAGTCCTAATTTGTGATTGGGTATTCTCATCCTAATATTCATTATCATATATCATATCATAGGCTCGCAGCAGTACACTAAGTCATCGCACTAATACGATATCACACAATTTATGAAGCCTGACCTGTTGGGGCTACCATAAAAATATGTTATGACCCGCACTTGCATGATCGGGATACGAGTACTTGGGTACATCCAGCCTACGCCACAGTATCTATGGTTGAACATTGTCTAGTTTATCATTATCTATCTATCATACTAGTACAAACAGTACTACCATGCACTCAATCACAATAATCTAAAAGAAGAACGAACAAGAAGGATAATCAATAACATTCTACAAGAAGGAAACTAGACAAGATATGAAAAAGAAACACTAACTAAACTCAACAATAGTCATATCAAGTCCACAGGATAAGAGCAGTCTTGTCTATACCATCACTCTAAAATTTTGGAATTGAGAGCACAACAATCGCTAAAAAATATTATCCAATCAGGAAAGGAGCAAAGTAAATACCTTTGAAAGCAGTTCCAGAAACATAATAGAGCATATATAATAAATAATATAAAAGAATACAACATAACTAGCAATAGGAAATGACAATAAACTAGAATTAATAGGTAATGTACTGGAAAGTAAAGAACAAACAATATGAATAGCTGCAAGTGATGAAAGTAGATAAACTAACTAATGTGCCATAGAGTACAAGTTCATTATGTGATCGGTTTGGGTTGAACATGAATACAATATGGTAACTTAATTACATGTATGATATGTAATTAACATGTACACGAATACACTGGGCTTGATCACATAACCAACTCCAACTCCCCCATCCCAAACTAATACTCATGGATCAAATTATGACACGTTACGAACACAAATATGGGCACACTGAATACGAGCAGTGTGTGTACACGAATATGAGCACACTAAACACGAGAAGTGTGTGAACACAAAGTACACGATAATCAATACCAGATATGCACGATAAAATATATTTGAAGGAGTACCCGCTGAACATGGAAGGGAATAACATCCCATGACAGAATTCATTTAGTACCAGTCCATGTAGACACTGTATTGGAATCAAGTAAACAGTTCTAGAACGAGTGATATATATACTGTAATAAAATAAAAACTAATAGAGAGATGTACTCGCCTGTAGTCTTGAGCAATAAATTTCAAATCGTGTCCGAAATGGTGTCACACTGACCTTTATATGATGTATCAATATTAAAGACTGATTTGAAATAATAAACATGCATAACTAACTAATAGTGATGTTTTTAGGCCGCTTCTAGGTCCATACTAGGGTATACTAGTAATACTAGGTTAATTAGGTCATTACCTTACTACACTAGGTTATAATAGTCTATACTAGTTAACACTAAAGTATTCTAGGTTTTACTAAGGTACGCTAATCAATGTTAGTTATTACTACTAATACTTAATTAATATTAGTTATACTAGATACTACTAGTATATACATAACTCATATATATATATATATATATATATATATATATATATATATATATATAAAGTTAATACCTTAACTCCATATTAACTTGGTATCCCTAATACCAAATGCCTTAGCTAATATTTAAGCTCACACATAGATATTACCTTGCATCTAATCCAATACTTGGTCTTAACTAACTTCAAGGATAATACCAATACTCCATCCCTATATCTTATTTGAATTCCAACCCACTACTAATATTCTATCTACTCTAGCTATTAACTTAGTGTATCTCAACATCTAGTGTCAAGTATATAACTTAAATAATCTATGTTCTAACATTACCTTAGATTATTACCTTATCTCGTAACGCTAGTGCTAACAATAACCTTCCTAACTGACACTCTAACTAACCCATATCATATTTACCTATTCACCACTACAACACACTCTCACTCAAGAATCCTAGACACAGGTATTCAATTAACCCACACGTATGGAGCATGCTTATACTCAAAACTGTAGCCCATAAATTTAAAATACTACTCCTCACTCAACCACTGCACTGTACAACAATCTGAAAATAGATTTCATCTTGCAATATGCTGCAACCCGAGTTTATCTCCCCCATACTGATTCTTGTTTCTGCACACACCAAAGTCTGCCATATTTGTGCTCCCTCTATACACCAGTCCCCCCCCTTTGTACTGCAACACTCTACTCCATATTTCCAAGCCCCTTGGTCACTGATACTTTAGAGTATCAGGTCTGATACTGACCTAAATATAAGCCCCTAACTGAATAGCACAATAGCTGTCAGTTTCCAAGCCTAAACCTTATCCCTCATACACATATAAGCACATGCCTCACACACTAATTGTCTGATACTAATCCATTCTATTCAGACACCTATACACCTATACTCCAACACCCTTAACCTCTATACCTAAACACTAATAGGCATACATTTACATAAGCTAAACACTTGCAACAGACACTTACACACACACACACACACACACACACACACACACACAAAATACACACAAAATACTCACTTCTACTGCTATCTAATAATCACTGATCCTCCTATTCCTGATACCCCTCTTAAGACTTTTATATAGGTACAACTTGACCAACACTGCACCAAAATCTGATTCACTATTACAGGTAATGTTTGATTGTTACTTGGATTCATTCTCTTGTGATACAAAGTTTTGTACATTATTTTCTCTTGCAAATACTTCCCACACTTACCCATCAGCCCCCCAGAACTTCAGTAACCCGAGCCTCATCACTGAGTACTGGTACCCCTCTTCTCCCCTGACTGACATTTCACTAAAATTGATACACCATCTCACAACTTGAACTCCACACTAACACAGTAGCAACAAGCTCAGGTACAACGCCCCTATTCAAGATTACAGCAGCGGCAGTTGCTTACTGTCTTGCAACATAAAATGCAACTCTCCCATGACTTGCCCAAGCACTCACAGTTATAACCCACTATACACAGTGGCATCCTTGATTTCATTCAGTAAATGTTACACACTGCACTTATACTAATTTTTGCACGTATCTACAACATTGTTCCAGTGCTCTACCATTCCCTCAACCTATTATACAACCGTAGCTCTCCCTCTCCCAGTCACCTGGGTACATAGAACCCCAGTGCACAAGTCCACACTGCATACCGTAGTGCACTGGTGTAAAACCCCCAATACATACTTTTCATAAACGCCACTATACTCTAACAATGATACACTCCATATCATTATAATTATCCTTATGTATCACCAACACCATACATATTCACAAATACCTTGTGTGCACTTCACCAATATACCAACCCTTCCATGATACTCTATGATACTCACAAACACAACCATGATACCAAGCCCCAAAACCTATAAAACACATATATGTAAATAGACTCTAACATAATATAGCTAGAATAGATAATCAATACAATTTAAGAAGAATTAACACCTATAAGTTCAAAACCCCCAAATATATTGTGTGTATCATGCCGTATTATGAAACGCCCTCTACGAATCCATATATGGACACAAGAGCACACTCAAAATCCTATTTTTATATTAATTAACACAATAGGCATAGAATCAAACACTTGGGGTCCCAAATTTGGAGTTTTTTCTCAAATAGACACAAAACTCAATGTAACTTCCTCCATTGGTCTCCTATGAACCTAGTTCTTCTTTCTATGGGTAGTCATTGTCCAGAGGTGGGTTCTTAATGATTAAACTATAGATTTATATTCAAATTAGAAAGAAAAAACTAAATTGTACCTACTGGGATATGAATTCCCAACGAAAGTCTCTATTGGACACCAAGTAGCCTCAACTTGTGCAAATTTCTTCAAATTATAGATTCTTGTCTTCTCCATGGTCCTAGAGTCTCCAAAGGTGAAGTAGAGATAAAATATAATAATATTTGGTAAAGATTTAGTGTAGGTTTGGTAAAGAAAAGAGAAAATTTGGGGATGAACAAATTCTAGATCTAAATGGAATAAAATGAGAGAAGAATAGAGAGAAACCTCCCATCTAATAGTGGTCGGCCCTACTTGGCCTCTAAGCAATGTATTATATCTATTTTACCCCTATGGGCTTGTCATGTAGAAAAAGATTAAGGAAGGAAGCTTCTATTCCTAATAGTTTGGCTAATTAAATCTATTAACTTAATAATATGGCTAAATAATTGGGCTCAACTCTAAACTAATAAATTATTGGTTCAAGAGTCAAATCTAGTCTAGTTAGGTCTACTAACACAAGTCCAATAAATAATATAATAATATAACAATATTTAAATATTAATAATAAATATATAACATGCACCATAAATAAATTATTATAAAATACTATTCAATATAATAATTTTTGAAATACCAATATTACAATATTACCAATAATAGAAAAAGACAAAAATATCATTCTCCAAAAAATGGTAGTGACACTATTCTAAGTGTTTGAAATACTAGTTTCGATATGTGATCGGCCTGGGAACTTGTACGATAGCTAAATGGCCTGGCTAATCATAATAAAGAAGTCCTTAGATAATTACTTCCGAACTTGTTCTCTGATGCTCCTCAGAGACTCATCGTCATACTGCGTAGCTATAATCCTGTCCATCAGCTCTAACTATATCTGTAATCCCCACATCTTTATCTCGACCCCAGGTACCAGCACCTTAATAACCAAGCCCTCAAGATCTGCCAATAAATATTTGTCCGTAGTCAAGCACATAGCCACTGGATACATGCTCAAGGCATCAGCGACTACATTGGCCTTTCCTGGATGGTACTGCAATAATATGTCAAATTCCTTCATCAACTCCAACCACCGTTGTTATCTCATATTAATCACTTTCAGGATAAACACGTACTTCAAGCCCTTGTGGTCTGTAAAAATCTTTACACGCTACCAACTCTAAATCGTAGCTAGGGTAATTTTTCTTATGAGGACATAATTGCCTAGAAGCATAGGCAATCACCTTCTCGTTCTCCTGTAAGACACAACCCAAACCCTTTCTTGAAGTATCACATTGAATAGTGAATCTACCTAATCCTGATGGCAATGTCAATACTGGAGCTGTCATCAACCTCTTCTTCAGCTCCTCAAAAGCGGCCTGACTCTCCTCTGTCCAGACAAACTCCATATCCTTCCTATTCAGCCTAGTTATCGACTCTGTAATCCTGGAGAAGTCCTATATAAACCTTCAGTAATAACATGCTAGCCCTAGAAAACTCCTGATCTCTGCCACTGAACTTAGAGTAGCCCATGACTCCACTGCTAAAATCTTCTTCGGATGTACTGAGATCCCGTCACCTGTAATCACATGACCAAAGAATTCAACCTTGTAAAGGAAGAACTCATACTTTAAAAGCTTGTCATAAATCTTCTCCTTCACGAGAATCTCCAGATCTATCCTCAGGTGCTCCTTATGCTCCTTCAGGATCTTCGAATACACCAGAATATTATCAATAAATACCACCAAAAACTTATCAAGATATTGGTGGAACACTTTTTTCATCAGATTCAAGAATACCATCATGTCATTGGTTAACCCAAACGGTATCACCATGAACTCAAACTGGCCATACTGGATCAGAAAAGCTATTTTTAGAATATCTTCCTTTTTCACTTTCACCTGGTGGTAACCCGACCTCAAGTCTATCTTCAAAAATATCTTCACTCTACTCATCTGATCAAAGAGATCATCAATCCTCGATAGCGAGTATTTGTTCTTGATAGTAAGGTTGTTTAGAATCATGTAGTTGATACACATGCATACTGATCCATCATTCTTTGGTACAAACAATATCGGAGTATCCCATGGTGATGAACGGGATCGAATGAAGCCTTTGTTATCTAACTCATCCACCTGCTTCTTCAACTATTCCAGTTCGCTATTGTTGACTCTATAGATGTGCTGAGATATCAGCTCTGCACCTGACACCAAATATATAGAAAACTCAACATTTAGGCTTGGCAGCAAACCCGGCAACTCCTTTGAAAAAATATCTATGAACTCTACTATCGGATATGGCAATTCCTTCTCTTCCACCATGGCTCCATAAATGTCATCCGTTCTGCTTAGTTTCTCCTCTGGCAATCTCAAACTCTGGCTCTCCTGATGGTAAAAATAAAAAATTTGCCTCCACAATAAGCTATACTAGCATGGTGCCTACTCAACCAATCTATCTCGAGTATAATATCATAGCTCAGAAGTGGCTTTACGAGTAAGCATGCGCTCAATTACCGGCCTCCCAGTGTTACTCTTCAATCCTTGCAAACATCACTGAGCA
This sequence comes from Iris macrosiphon, assembly GCA_036927795.1. NCBI lineage: Eukaryota > Viridiplantae > Streptophyta > Magnoliopsida > Asparagales > Iridaceae > Iris > Iris macrosiphon. The sequence continues at coordinate 105,183,937 of JAYESA010000019.1, read as the reverse complement.
GGATAATGCCTCCCCCGGTCATGATCATGCAAGTCCTAGCCAAAGGTTCAGACTCTAAATAATGCATAAGAGCAAAAGATACAAATACAAAAGAATGAGAAGCACCGAAATCAAAAAAATATAAGCTGGAATATAATTAAGAAGAACTAAACCTGATATCACATCTCCGACTGGTTCCTCCTTCTCAACTGTCATGGCAAAAGTTTACCCTCGTGGTGTACCTCTCTACTATTATTGTTGGATAAAATATTGCTGCTGAGTCGGTAAAAGAGGTCCCCTCTTCTGTCCTGCAGGTAGCCATGTTAGTGTTCCCTATGTTGTTGTTGCTCCCTGGCCTGCTCGAATTGGAGCCACTAGATACTCCCTTAACCAATGGCCTAGCTCTCCACAGTAGAGGCATATTCCAAGCTACTTCCTACAAGCTACCCGAGTATGCCAAATCTTCCTACAGTGTTTACACTACGTAGCTTGTTGTGCCGGTCTCGAGGCCTAGTATGCCTGCTGCGCTAGTGCTCAAAATGGTGTATGAAATTCTATCTCTAAGGCTGGAAGGTCCTCTGCTGCTGAAAGTGGGGTCTTTTGGCTGGACCCGCACTACTGCTAGCTCCACCTAATGTGTCTCTCATCCTCTTGGATTTGAGCTCCAATTCATCCTCAATCCTTTGTGCATCTATTAGGATCTTCTTGAATGTCGCTGTGCGGTGTCCCTTGGTGAAAGATTTGACCTACCTGATTTAACCTTTAAAGAACTTCCTGGTCTTTCCTAGAGGATTTTGTCCCTCTAAAATTTTGTCCAATCTGCAGAACTCCGCTGTGTACTCGTCCACCGTCATACTCCCTTGGACGAGGTCTAGGAACTGACACTCTACGGCACTCATAGCCACGTCCGAAAAGAACTTCTTCTTGAAAATATCTTTAAAATCTTCCTAAGTCAGTCCTGGCTTCGCGATCCTCGGGTCTGTACGAAACCCAGTCAGAACAATATCAAACATCTAGCTGTCGCTGCCTCCACCTGTAGACTGTTTGGAATCTGTGCTAGTCGAAAGGTCCTCTGTACGTCCTCGATCCAATCGTCGGCGTATAAGATTCCTTCTTTGCCCTTGAAGTCCTTGGGACCTTCCACTTGAAATCAATAATGGTACCTGGCCTCAGCTGGTGCGGGATGGGATGAGGCGATATAATCTGCGGTTGAACAAACGCTACATTCTCGCCAATAGCTAGTGCTAACTGGTGAGCACTCTCGATGCCCAGACGTAGAACATCTATCTTCCTCTGTTGTGCTGCTATAATCTTTCGGAACATGGCAAATATCTGCATCTCGTCTACTTACATGGGTGGTGGTGGAAGATTCTCCTTGACTGCTTGAACAGCCCTCGGAACTTTGAGTGAAGTACTCCCAAAAGTTGCTGCTGAAATCTCCATCTAGACTGGTGAGGCGACTCTTTGGGCAGAAGAAGGTGGAGTAGTAGCTGATGTCTCTCTCTAAGGTGACGAAGTAACTGACCTTGCTGAAACGGCTCCAGAGCTCTACGATCGGGTTTTTGACGACATCCTAAAGATAGATTCAAAATAAAGGAATTAATATTGTGCAAGATACGATATCATCAAGGAAGGACAATATATTTCAAAGAAAGCCAATATTTTGAATGATAAAGATAATAAATTCAATAGATTGAAAATATTCCTAGTTGTGATTGAATATCCTTTCATCCTATATTTCTAGTCCTATATCATATAGCTGGCTTATAGTAATACCCTATGTTTAAGTACTACTACTTTGACCTGCATGGGCTACCACAAAAATATAATATGACTCGTACCCGGTATAAGAGCACGAGTATGTGGGTATGTCCAGCCTATGTCGCAGCATTGGCAGTAGAACGATATCTAGGTTAACAATACTATCTAAACATCTCATACAATATATATAATATACTTGTCAAGATATCTCAACTCCCAAATGGAGGATAATATGATAATGGTGAACAATACTCAATCACAATAATAAACTAGAGGAAGACATGGCACGATATAAAATAGAAGAAGAAAAAATACAAAGTCAAATACATCACAAGTCCAAGTCTAATCAAAACTCAATGATCTCAAATACAATACATGCCAAAAGTGTTTAACTAACATATACAATATAATAAATGAACTAACTAAGTCTCATCGACTGCTGGTACTATCTCAATAGGCTCTAAGAGTGTTATCTCAACTGGCTTGCCATCCTGTGGTCTATAGTGCATAGGATACCAGTCCTCTAATAAATCATCTAAAAATATATCCAAATGGGATTAGAGCGAAGTACAACCCAATAGCAATTTCAATAATTGACAGAAATTATGAAACAATAATAGCAATAAAAATAAATGATGGAAGTAACTGAAATAGAAAATATCACGAGAAAAAGTATCATGATAAATAAAGGCAATAAATTGAGAACAATATGGTGAGGAAATATTGATGTAATGAACTGGAATAATGGAAACAATATAGTAAATGTGTTATGAAATATTAGTAAGATAATGTGATCGGCTTGGGCCTAGCACGGGCTACATATAAGAGGTGAGCTAGTGTGATCACACGTGAGTTGCATGATCTACTAGCTATCACAGGCTACACTAAATTATGGGCTATAAGATATAATCATATATCCACTAATACTTCTCTAACCCTAGACTAGTACACCAATCCAAATCACTAAGATATCACGGTAATCAATAAGTAATCATGAAGCACGCCACGGTGATCACTGAGTCATCACAACAATAATATCTCGTGACCAAGATCCACGTATACCAATCCATATAACCATCATGTCAGGAATCAAATATCTCAATACTAAATATATGAAACATAAAGGCTACCAAATAAGGAAACTATCAGAGAATGTACTCGCTTGTGGCCCTAAGCAACAATTATGACTCGGTATCCGAGCTTGTATTGTCACACACATCTAAATAGGAAATATTATGTCACTTGGATGTAATGAATGAAAAATGAGTTAAAATGCACTAATTATGCTTTTCTAGGTCAATACTAGATCACACTAGTCAAACTAGGTCGTACTAGGTCCATACTATGGTATACTAGTCCATGTTAGTTAATATTATTATACTATATGCTATTAGTATATAAATAACTCAGGTATATAGATTATAGTCAATACCTTACTAAATAACTTAGTACTTAACATGCAACTAGACTACATCATTACCTTAATTTTAGTTACTAATATTACTCATATCACCTTGGTATCTTACTTAGCCCTATACCCACACCTTAACTATGTACTCTAATCCATTACCTCAGTAACTCACTTGACACTTGGACTTATACTTATTACCTTAGGTAACTCTATTTTTATATCCATATCTAACTCTAGAACTCATAACCATACTTAACTCACTATCCTAATATGCAACTAAACCTTATCCTATTACTGATACTCAAAAATTTCCACATCTAACTCCTCATCAATACCCTTATCCATAAATACCGACATAGTACCGACACCTTCAAGTGCCATATGATATAACTCATCACTAATCACAACTCTACCATAAACATATTACCTAGCTACTAAGATACTAGACATTCCCCATTATCTGGTACACAGTGTAATACATGAATTGAACCTCAAGAATTCCCTATATGTCTACATATTGCACCATATTGCACTCCTAATCCAAACTGAATACCTCACTGCTCTCATTCCAGTCTGATGACTAAATATCTCCCTCCTTCTAGTACTGATGCACCTTTACCTCTTATACAATTGTTGGCCTATCTAGTCGTGGTCAAACTGATTTTAATAATCGATCCAAACTATGAATTGATACATTGCAACTTAGATGAATTAGTTCAGGAAGATGTCGCAATACTTCGTCACAAGCTACTATAAGATGATTCTGTTTGGGTTACTCTTATACTTTGTTATGTAATTTTTACTTTTTTTGAGTCTAAGGACTTATGTGAATCAGAATGACACTTGCACACTTAGAAGGAAATAGAGTTCTCTTAGGAATGAGAAAGATTAAAGCTCTTTAAGTAATAGAGAAGAAGAATGTTTGAGTGAATGAGTTATATTGAAAAGTGGAAATTTTTCTCTATTTATAGGATTTTTCTGAGCCGAGTTCGGCTGAGTTTGGATGCTTTAACGTTCATAAATTAGAACATTAGAGCATGGTCATCCGGAAGAGGAGGCTAACTAGGAAATCTGTTCAGGGTAACCGAGTTTGGTCCGAGTTCGGGCAGAACTCGTACCGAGTTTCGTTGGTCATGATTTTTGGATTTTCACAATGCAAGAGGAACTCAACCAATTTGAACGGAATCAAGTTTGGAACTCATTCCCAGACTTAATGATTATCCAGTTATTGGTACCAAATGGGTTTTTCGAAATAAACTTAATAATGATGGATTAGTCACTCATAACAAATCATGTCTCATAGCTCGAGGTTACAATCAAGAAGAAGGTATTGAATACGATGAGACATATACTCCTATTGCGAGAATAGAATCTATCCGCATGCTTTGTGCTTTTGCAAGTTTTCATAATTTTAAATTACTTTAATTGGAGTTCAAAAGTGGTTTTTAAATAGAGTTATAAAAGAGAAAGTGTTTGTAGAACAACCCCCTGGATTTGAAGATTTTAAATTTCTTAATCATGTTTTCAAGCTTAGATAGGCTCTATATGGACTCAAACAAGCCCCTCGTGCTTTGTATAAGCGCCTTAGCTCCTTCCTACTTGAAAATAATTTTTCAAAAGGGAAAGTTGACACTACTTTATTTATAAAATCTTAGGATGATAATCTCTTATTAATACAAATTTACATAGATGATATTATCTTTGGATCTCCTAATGAGATGCTATGTAACGAAGGAACTCAAAATGAGCATGATGGGAGAACTTACTTTCTTTATCGGATTACAAATCAAACAGAACTCTTAGGTAATATTCATCAATTAACCAAAATACACAAATTTTTTGGTAAAGAATTTCGATATGGACAATGCAAAGTCTATTGGAACTCCATTGGCAACATCAACCAAACTTGATCTTGATAAAAATGGAAAGCCTACAGATATACGTAAGTATCAAGGTATGATTGGTAGTCTTCTAAAACTAACTACTAGTCATCCAGATATTATGTTTTCTGTAAGCCTATGTGTAGTTAAGAGTATCCTTAGATACCTTAAGGGTACTCAGACGGCAGGCTTGTGGTATCCCAAAACCACATCTTTTGACTTTGTTGGTTATTCGGATGCTAATTTTACTTGATGCAAGGTCGATCGTAAGAGTACTAGCCGTACTTGTCATTTCTTGGAAAAGTCTCTAGTCTCTTGATTTTCTAAGAAACAAAATTCGGTTGCATTATCAACTACTGAAGCTGAGTATATCGCCACAGGACATTGTTGTGCAAAAAATTTATGGTGAAACAAACTTTAGAAGACTATAATTTATCCTTTAAAAATATTCTCATCTTTTGTGATAACACTAGCTCTATAAATCTCACTAAGAATCCAATATGTCATTCAGGCACTAAACATATTGAGATTAGACACCACTTTTTAAGAGATCATCAAATGCAAGATAATATATTTTTAGAATTTATTGACATAGAATATCAACTTGTAGACATTTTTACTAAACTCTTCGCTGAAGATCGGTTCAATTTTATTCGTCGAGAATTAGGTATTTGGGACTCCGATACTACATAACTTGTTTATTTTACTACTCTAAATTTCTATAAATATAAAAATTATTTTGGGTACAAGCCGAAAGGACCCTTTTGTTAAAGAGGTATAAATAACCTTAAGCGACATGGTATTTAAGTGTCTTCGGACCACCGCTAGCTGGAATACGGCCCCTACAGGTAGCTTGAGATGATCGAAACAATATAAAATATAGAGTAATAATTCATTTGTAACAAATTATTGTATTAAGTCCAAAATCCTAAAATCTAGACTTACAAAATTGATCTAACTTTATATAAAGAATTGAGTCTCGAATGAATTATGGTTCAAAAGAACTGAATTCAGGTAAAGTTTCGACCGAACTCGGTTGTCTTTGTTTCAAAATTCAAAATGAAACCCAACTCCTTATATTTACCTATTGATCATTAAAACCCTTACCAACGAACAACAGCCCCTTCTTCCTTTTTCTTCCTTCTTAGAACCCAAAATTCTCCAAACCCTAGTTTTTTGTTCTTCCTTCTCAACAGCTCTCAACTCTCCAAACTTTAGATTCTGGTGTATTTTAAGGTTCTCTATCACATTTTCTATCTATTTTTATGTATAATCATCTATTTTTCTCCATCGTCTTTCTTTTAAATGGCTCCTAAGTTGTTTAAGAAATGGAAAGTTGTTGGTGAATCATCCTCTTCAATGTTCAGGAAGACATATCTCATTCCTTGTTAAGTCCATCAATGTCCGATAAGGGTGATTATGATGGATTTTTATTTTTATCTCTTGAACAATCCATAGAGTGGTTTGATAATTTTGTTACCAGGAATGTTTGTTCTGGAAACCCTATAAATATTACTCTATTTTTTGCTTATCTGCCTACTTTACGTGCTTTGGGACTTGATGAATTAATTATTTCTCGATTTCCAATCTATATTAATGCTATCAGAATATTTTATTGCAATCTCATCTATGAAGGTGATTCTATTCACTCTCGTGTCGGCGGGATAAATATTGACTTTGATGTTGAAGATTTGGGGAAGATACTTCATACTCCAAATGATGATAAACCTCTTATTGACATCACCAAATTTACGTTCCTTGAAGGCACGACTCTAGATTCCTTTATGGATTCCCTTTGCACTTATGTTTCTCGTTCTCAGGATAAGCTTAAAGCCAAATAACTTAACAAATAATTTTATAACTTACATCTCATTATTTTTCTGTGATTATTACGAAGCAAACCTCCACTGATGATATCACAAACTTTGAACTTTGTGCTATCTATCATCTCCACTTTCGAATTTTATTTAGTTTTCCAAAGACTATCATTTAGACTATGGTTAGAGCTTGTAAGAATAGTCATAATCTGTTGTACGTCATATATTTACCTATCATATTTTAACACTTTAACATTCTATTAGATGATTGTACCTATCTAGCTGGGCCATCCTATCTCTTTACTACACGTAGGGCTGACCATGCTCTACCACTTGAGCCACAAGTTGATGCTACCTCTGGTGCTAGTCTATCTGCACCACCAGCACCTCCTGTTGCTTCTACCTCAGCTTCTCCACCCATCACTCTTGAGCACCTCCATACTATGCGCCAGGATCGCTTTCGTTTGGAAGGAGATCACCACAAACTAGAGGATAAGCACTATCGTGCTATGGATTACCGTACCACACTCTAGGCTCAGGCTATATCCAACTCTTTTATGGATATGCGTTACAGCTTCTCTTAGTACCCTGGCAGCAGACCGATTCATATGGTTCGTAATCCTTCCTTTACTGGATACCGCATTGATGACCCAGAAGCTCAGAGGTACTTTGATCCTGCTGCTGCTTTTTATGATCCCAACCGTTCACTAGAGATCGGTGATGATGATTAGTAGTAGAGTAAAGATCATTAGCTTAGCATTTAGTGATAATATTAGCATTATGAGATTATGTTAATCTTTATGAGATTTTATTTCTAGTCATGCTTCTTTAATTATGAGACTTTTATGAGATGTTATCTTTAGATCAATGATGTTTGGAACTTGGTTATCTTTTGGCAAGGTTATATTGCTCTTCATTTACAAACTGTTCCTTTAGAATGTTATTTGATGGTTGCTTCCATTATATTTGTTATATTGCATTTATTATGTCATTCCTTGCTTTACACTTCTTGTTTACCTTTGGCTCCAACTTTAGGGGGGTTTCCCATTTCGATCATTTGACAACGGAGGAGACACACATATTAAGATACCAACATTGCAAGCAAGCTATTATTGCGGGAGAGCAACATATCGAGATATCGAGAGAGAAATATATCTATTATTGCATGAACAATATATATCTTTTCTTAGTTGTCGTATCAGTCACAGTTTTGTCAATTATCAAAATGGGAGAGATTGTTGGCCCATCTGGTCATGGTCAAATCGATTTTAATAATCGATTCAAACTGTGAATCAATACATTGCAACTTAGATAAATTTGTTCAGAAAGACATTGCAACACATCGTCACAAGCTGCTATAAGATAATTCTTTTGGGTTACTCCTTATACTTTGTTATGTAATTTTTATTTTATTTGAGTCTAAGGACTTATGTAAGTCGGAATAAAATTTTGGCATTAGATTGAACCTATATCCAAAGTCCACTCATACATAAGCCAACCCAGACGAATAATTCTTTTGGATTTGAGCCTAAACCCAAACCAACTCAAAAATCTAAATCAAAATAATCTGGAATATGACCAACCGAACTCGGTATGAGTTCTGCCCGAAATCGGACCAAACTCGGTTATCCTGAACCATTTCCTAGTCAGCCTCCTCTTCCGAATGACCATGCTCTAAAGTTCAAATTTATTAACGTTAAAGCATCCAAACTCAGCTCAAACTTGACTCGAACTTGGCTCAAATTTTTTTTATAAATAGAGAAGAATTTCCACATTTTAATATAACTCATTCACTCAAACATTCTTTTTCTCTGTTACTCAAAAAACTTTAAATCTTTATCATTCCCAAGACAACTCCCTTTTATTCTAAGTGTCCAAGTGCCATTCCGATTAGAAGTTATGTCGCGCTGTACAAGCTTGGTTTAAAAGCTACTTTCTATTCATGTCTGAAGTCTTCGAGCTCTTCGGATAAAAAGCTCGTGTTGTAAGAAGTTGGCATGCTCTTCGGAACAAAGGTGCATGTATACCCTATTTCACAAATAGTGGATTAACACTGAGCAACAGTTCTCGGGCCTGGACTAGTCCTTTACAAGGGAAACCATGATAAAATTCTCTGTGTTTGAGTTTGTCTTTTGAACTTTACTTATACTCTGCTTATACTCTAATTATATTTATTATTACAGTTTATAAGTAGTCCTTAAACTTAGAATTTCAAATTTCATAAATAGTGGTGATAATATTTTGTTGCATACACACTTACTCTATTCACCACCCACCTCTAGACTTGCCACACGATCCTACAACAACGACTGCTTGTATAGGTGAAAGTAGTGGCTTCAGACTGTAGCTGATATACTTCATTATACTGTCAAGTTATCCGACTGATACCAAGGTATCAGTCACTCCTCACTTCAGTTCTTACTGAACACCACTGCACCTATAGCCCGATCCCCCCTACACTTACATTGATATTCTAACATGCCACATTCGAGCCCCATTGCATTCAGTTTTTAGCAGTCTTGCGACTAAGTCTTGTTTTTCCAAGCACTGCTAGTACATTGTAATACCAAGCATTACAGTGTGCAAACCTCTGCCACCTGAGCCACAAGCTCGAGCAACTCATCCCCTATCACAGCACCTAAAACTCTACTGCACCCTCCAGTTCACATAATAATTTTACACAGTCTATCTAACTACTTGCAAAGCCTTCTTCTTACTCACTGAAACTAAGTACAATCATCTATACTTCAAAAATCTGATATACACACTAATACATATATGCAAATTTAAGTTACTGCTGCTGTGTATACTTATACACTCGATCCCCTTCACCTATCCATGGCTGACACACACACTCATATATAAACTATTAATAATATATATATATACACAATGATATTAAGTATGTACAACTCCACACTAAATGGTCACTTCATAAAACACCTATAGTGTATCACTAGGATACTCAAGGTACATATCCAACTAAAGAGTCAAAACTCATAATTGTCTACTAATATTAACAATACAACTTAATTACATATTAATACAACTAAAATAGTTATCTACCATAAAAATTAAAGAGAAATCACACTCATATGTATAAATCACCCAAAAATGAATCTCGTATCACACTGTATCATAAAATACTATGATACGCTCTATTCGTATCCAATTATGGATACGTACCTAGTCCTATAGCATCAACCTAAGTCTAATTAGATCTAACTGGTCTCATGGAACATACTTGATGTATCAATCTCAGAATTCTTTCAAAATGGACACAAATCACCATCTAGAATTCAAAATAGGGGCCCTATGAACTTAGTGCTCCTTGCTACTAAGCTCCAATGTGTCTTAGATGATAAAATTAAGAGGAAAAGAGAGTGAATTAGGGTAAATTTTGTGGATGGATGAGTCAATTTGGTGAATAATAAAATTGGAGATCTAGAATGAATGAACTAATGAGAGAAAGACCCTCTAATGGTCGGCCCCCTCTTTTCCCTTTCCAAGCAATGTACAATATCCATGATACCCTTAATAGTTAGTCATGAGGTTTAATTAGGGAGGGCTATAATAGGACGCTTCTAATTCTACATGAACTAATATAATCTCCTTAATTAATTAATGGAATGGGTCTAATGGGCATAGCCCAATATTGGACTCAAAGTGTCCTAACAAACTAATGGGTCCACTAATAACAAGTCTAAATATAATAGGCTAGCCCACTAAAAAATAATTAAATAGCATAAAATAATATAATTAATTAGTAGAACATATATAAATATTTAATCACTAAATGATAAATATGCTAAAGACAAAATACCCTCAACTAAAAATATAGTAGTGACACTCCTGGATGTATTGAATACTACAAACTATGAGCTTCTTCCATAATCTTGCAACGAAGGTCTCCATTTGGTACACAAAGCCGATTTCCAAAATGGAGAATTCTGTCACTGCGAATGCTTAGTTCTGGTCTACGTCCTGCCTCACACTCTGCTCTAAAATACTGAAGCTTGACATCTGTTGGTTGTGCTACCTTGATTCTTTCCACTATACCGGACTGAACTTGCAGACCAATCATCAATATTGTTTTGCTAGGTGATACTACTTTAATGGCCATCTTTTGAATATCTTCTAAATTTTTTTGCTGGGCCGTAAGGAAATAAGCTCATGTTCTCCGGCTCAAAGCATCCACTACGATATTGGCCTTCCTAGGGTGATACTGAAGATCAAGATCATAGTTCGTCATCAACTCTAGCCATCTTCTCTGCCTCAGTTGAGATCCTTCTGAGTAAAGACATACACCAAACTCTTATAACCAGTATAAATCTTTATTGAATCTCCATAGAGGTAATGTCTCCAAAGTTTAAGTGCAAAGACAACTGCTGCTAACTCCAAGTCGTGCATCAGATAATTCTTTTCATGGTCTCAAAGCTGCTGAGACGCATTAGCTATAACCTTTCTATGCTGCATAAGAACACATCCCAATCCTTATCCAGAAGTATCACAATATACAGTGAAACCACATGTTCCATCTAGAAGAGTCAAAATAGGTGTTGTGATCAACTTTTATTTGATCTTCTCGAAAGAGGTTTAACATTCATTTGTCTAATCAAAGTGCACATATTTCTATGTTAGATACGTCAAGGTCACAGAAATTTTAGTAAATTTTGACATAAATCTTTGATAATATCTAGCTAACCCCAAAAAACTACAAACTTCTGCAACTGTTCGGGGGACTGACAACGGCTCAACGACTTTTATCTTTTGGGAATCCACTTCAACTCCTCATTTAGCAAATAATGTGATCCAATTATGAAATGCCATCAAGACAGAGCTCACACTTACTGAACTTGGCATATAACTTATGTTCTCTAAGGACTTGAAGAACTGTGCAAAGATGTTGCGCATGCTCTGTTTCACTTCGACTGTACACCAATATGTCATCAATGAACACTATCACAAACTTGTCCAAGTATGGCATAAAAATATGATTCATGAGATCCATAAATGCTACTGGAATATTGGTTGCTCCAAAGGGCAATACTAGAAACTCCCAATGTCTATATCTTGATATGAACATCGTCTTGGGTATATCCTGCTCCATAACTTTGATATAATAGTATTCCGACCGTAAATTAATTTTGGAAAACATTGCTGCTCCACTAAGCTGATTGAACAAGTCATCGGTCCTTGGTAAGGGATACTTGTTCTTAACAGTTATCGCATTGAGGGTACGATAATTAACACATAATCATGACGTTCTATCCTTCTTCTTTATAAGTAGAAGTGTGGCTCCCCAAGGTGATCTACTAGCACAAGTGAGTCCCTTGTCTCTCAATTCTTCTATCATCCGGTACAAAACTTCTAACACTGAAAGTGCCATCCAGTAGACACTCTCTGATTCTAGTGATGTTCCTAGAAGTAGATCTATAGTAAACTCAAGCTCCATTTCTGGTGGCATGCTTGGAAGTTCTTCTGGGAATACATTTGGAAATTTATTAACCACTCTAGGGAATTATACTTCCTCTGTTATCGCCATTCTTATGATTGCTGATGAAGACTCTGTCTCGCCTATAAAAAATGAGAACTCCTTCTCACAAGGGATATTAAAGATAACATTGCCATTATGGTAATCTATCGTCGTGTATCGGGCACTCAACTAATCCATGCCTAAGATGACCTCATAATCTCCTAAAGAAAATTTTATCAATCTAGCCGAAAACTCTCACCCGCACACTACAATTCGACACGAGACATAAACTCTATCGACGTCATAATCCAACTAGTATCACAAATCATATAGACCTAAAAGCAAATCGTACGGACATAAAATAATGTGATGCACCAGAATCAAAAAAATACTGAAGCTGAATGAGAGTTGACAAGAATGATACCTGCCACCACTTCACCTGAAGCTAACTGATCTTCCATAGTAAGTGCCATTGCCTAACCTCATCCTCTCGGTGTTGGTCCTCTCTGCTACGGACCTCCTTGCCTGGCTTGTACTTGAGCTTGGGCCTGCGTATACTGATGTGACCTCTGTTGCTGGAATACTTGAGATTGGGTCGGCAAAGACCTCTGACCCTAGTGTTGCTAAACCGGTACTGGACCACTATATTATGGTCATGCCAAAGAAGATGATGATGAACTGGCTCTGTGTGGAAAAGATCCCACTCTGTGGCCTGGAGCTCCACAAGCTAAGCACAACCCTTGTGCTTTGCGGCACTCAGAAACTATGTGCCCAGGCTTTCCACAATAAGAATACCCTACTGAAGAAGTTGTCCTTTACTATTAAGTTCGGGTTGGGGTTGTAGAAGCATAAAAAATATGCTGGGAAGAGCTACGCAGCCTCTTGATACAGAGCAGCGTAAACGAAGGCCTTCAGAGCCATCAGGCGTACAACAGAGTTTTCTCCGCTAAAATACAACGTGAAGAATAAAGCTCAAAGGACCATCCGCATAAGTACAGTGCGTCTAGGCCGCTCCAGCATGAACAGAGTTCTTTATTGCCTCCATGGCGTAAAACTCATCCGCTCTCAAAGTAGCGTTATAGCGTACGAGGAACGCTTCATCTTCCCCGAAATGAACCTGTCAAGTCACGCAGTGAATCTGACCTCTGACTCCTGATAAAAGGTGATGCACGGCTACCCAGACGACGGCTGGAAACGATGGCAGACCTCTCGGGATGCGTCCCACAGTATGATGGCGGATCTTACCATTTAATGCAGAGGATTTGGTAAAACATCACCAAACTGTCGTTTACTGGAGTCCCCTCAGCATAAACTGCTCTTTTGCATACAAGGAAAAACGCTGCCCTGTTTTACACAGGCAAACATGAGCTATTTTACGCTCCGCAGCAGACAAACTGCCTGCCACGTCAAAAGCTACACTTCGTACGGGATTCGAGGCACGTCTCCACGTCTAATTGCACAGAGCGGTGACAGTTTCTCTCAAGACACGTCTCTGCGACGGGTGCACAGAAGGCCTGCAGACCTTCGAAACATGTCTCCGTATTTAATGCATAAGATAATGGCAAATCTCTGCAAGAGATTTGGTTATATCTTCAAAAGCCATAATTCCGGCTAAGGCGTCCACATCAGCACGGTATGCAGCGGCTTCTACGCCCATTCAGGATCTGTGCTCAAGCGGCTTCTACGCCCATTCTGGCACGATATGCAGCGGCTTCTACGCCCATTCAGGATCTATGCTCAAGCGGCTTCTACGCCCATTCTGGCACGATATGCAGCGGCTTCTACGCCCATTCAGGATCTGTGCTCACTCGGCTTCCATGCCTACTCAGTCTCTATGACCACTCAGTCTCTACGACTGTTCGGCTTCTATGCCTGCTCGGCTTCCATGCCTACTCGGCTTCTATGTCTGTTCGACTTTTATGCCGACTTGGCTTCTATGCCATGGTGACGGACATTTGGCTTCTACGCCAACCTCTTCTACACAATGAATACCTACCTATGTGGCTTTTATGCCGTGATCTTAGTAGCAACCGTACGTGTTGTGTCCCCTTAGTTGGACCCACGTCACCCGCTCAGTCAAAAGATCATCTATACGTACGCATTGGTTACTTTAACCATTGTGTAAAAGGGTGCTGTACTTTCCACTCCTCGGTTGCTACACCAATGGAGTGGTCACTGTCACCAAAGACTCTATAAATAGAGGCCCCTGTCAATGGGGAACAAGGTCGGAAAATTTGATCAAGAATACCAATATCAGATCCAAGGTCGACAATTGGAGAAGATCGAACAAGGAGGAGTAGAGAGAGAGAGAGAGAGAGAGAGAGAGAGAGCCCGGAGCTCAGGCAAAGAGCGGGGATCGACGACTTCGGCATCGTGCATCCACCCTCTCCTACAACCTTCGAAGCTGCTACCTGTCTTCCACGGCACTTCTTCAACATCGCGTGGTCCAAGGGCTAAAGTGATCGACCGCAGATCAGACATCTATAGCAATTTATACCCAGATTAAATAAATTGTACTTCCACATCCTCGTATAGGATTATATTGTACAAGTTTGTTTGTAAACCAAAGGGCACGGGTTTCGCACAAACCCCGTCATTGAAATACACTTTCATTCTTTTGTTTAATACCACAAACAAGATGGCGACTCTGCTGGGGACCTTTTTCTCTGCTGACGAGGAAGTAATTGCTCAACGCGATGCGGTATCGATAGGAACCGTGAAGAAGACGCTGGTCATTTATTTCGACCTGTCTTCTTACGAAGACATGCTTCGAACCGGGGGTAGCTCTCACTCTCTCTCCGTCCAAGACAACAGGAAGCTGCACAAAGTGTAGATGCCCAAGACATCCTCAACCATTCCTGTGGACTCTCTGATCTCTCCGACCAATGAGGTGGTAGCATCGCTTCCTCCGTGCCCTGCACTTAAAATTCAGTCTTCCGCTACGCGCGGTACAGACAAAACTTCGGGCAAGGCCTCTGCGCTAACCCAGAAGTATCCACTGCGCTCTACGCGTAGGATCCAGTCTCCCGCTACACGTGGTACAGACAAAACTTTGGACAAAGCCTCAGCGCTGACCCAGAAGTATCCACTGTGCTCTACGCATAGGAACCAGTCTCCCGCTACGCGCGGTACAAGCAAAACTTCGGGAAAGGCCTCTGCGCTAACCCAGAAGTATCCACTGCGCTCTACGCGTAGGAATCAGTCTCCCGCTATGCGCGGTACAGAAAAAACTTTCGATGGTACCTCAACGCCAAATCGGAAGAGCAGATCACGCTCCACGCAAGAAACAACATCTGACTTCTATGGTAAAACAGATGAGTACGGTGATCTCCACAAGGGGAAGCAAGCAGGCGAATATTTAGCCTCTCGGCCTTTACACCAGCAAGAGAACAATCTGCCTACCCTCCGGATTATGCGAGAAGCCGATGGACGACTAAGAACCTCTTCAGCTTTACGTCGGTCTGAGCAGATCCCCAAATTATGTCACGACACAGGACGAGCTCAGATTACGGGAAGGCCCCCTCCCCAGGGATTATCCGTCGCCCAGATAGCCAGCCTATTGTACACAGGTGGAATAGGGAAAGCCAGGGTGCCCAATCTCCGCGTGCCCACTGATAGGAACAGAAGAAACAAGTCGTCGTCCTCTTCTATAAATTCTTCGGACCTACGGGATTATCTAACCCAGAAACGCGAAGGCAGGAATCATAAATAGCTTGCAGTTCCCCTAACAATCAAACGCGGGGAGATCTTATGGGAGGATACGTCAATGTCTGATGTCATCATCACAGGTGGGCTACAGGAAGATTCCATCTTTATCATCCCACCCACCCACGACGATCAGCGTCCAATAATCTTCGGTAGTAGGCGGAACACTCCAGTCGTACAGGAAGAATCACGCGAGTCTGAATCTGGCAGAATATAAACCCACAGATACAGCCCACAAGCATTAAATATTATGCAAAATATGGGTTACGACTTAAAACTAAAACAAGGTCTCAACTATGGGAAAGGTAGGCGAACGCCGGTGCGCAGTAATTCTCGCTATCAAGAAGCTCGTTTCGGGTTGGGATATGCCGCGTCTCTCAAGAGACCGAAAATCCCGAAGTCCAGTCCTGAACAACCAGAGACAGTTCTTGATGAATCGGTCTCTATGGCCAGGAACCGCGGCATGTCCGGAGGTAACATACCTCGACAGGACAAAGTGACATCCAAGGCCAGGGGTAGAATCCCCTCAAAGGCCGTAGATGATACAACAACGACCATCTCTTCGCGAGACCACGAAATTCGGACATCAAGAGCCCGAATACCAAAAGGAACCTTCTCCTTCAGCGAAGACGACATCATTGAGATCTTCGATATGTTGATGAAAGAGCACAAGCTTCACCTACCCAATATCAGACGTCCTGAGAGGGCGGGCAAAGTAGATGACCCAGATTATTGTCTCTTCCATCGGTACACACATCACCCCATAAAGGCGTGCTACGTGCTAAAAAGGAAGATTCAGGAGTTGATAGAGGCCAAGGTCATCACTTTGAATCTGTAAACGAGGGGACAGCCATTACCCGATTGGATTTCCATTCTTACATAACAAATTGCTTCCGCCAAGATTCATGTGTGTAAAAACAAGGAAGATATCTTTGAACAAAGCTTCCTACACAAAGACTGCCATGTCCATATCACCTCTGAGCAGATACGCACTTCCATCTCCGATAGAATTGCATCCCAAGAAGTTTGTCATGTTCATGTTACCTCTGAATAAACTCCCGACCGTCAATTATCATGTCCATATTACCTCTGATAATCGACTGTCACCTACACCTAACATCCGTACTTAACTCTAAGTACGCTAGTGGTGTTAAGTCCATAAAAGCTGCCATGTCCATATCACCTCTGAGCAGATACGCACTTCATCTCCGATAGAATTGTATCCCAAGAAGTTTGTCATGTTCATGTTACCTCTGAATAAACTCCCGACCGTCAATTATCAGGTCCATATTACCTCTGATAATCGACTGTCACCTACACCTAACATCCGTACTTAACTCTAAGTACGCCAGTGGTGTTAAGTCTATAAAAGCTGCCATGTCCATATCACCTCTGAGCAGATACGCACTTCCATCTCCGATAGAATTGCATCCCAAGAAGTTTGTCATGTTCATGTTACCTCTGAATAAACTTCCGACCATCAATTATCATGTCCATATTACATCTGATAATCAACTGTCACCTACACCTACCATCCGCATATCTGGGAAGCAGCGTCATCATCCAACGTCATCACAACGTATGGACCGCATGAAGATTCTATCTTCATAATCCCGCCTACCTGCAGCAGTCAGCGTCCAATAGTATTCGGCCGCATGCACAATCAACCAGCCATCCAGGAAGATCCTTTCGATGACGATACTGGGAAGATGCAGGTTCACCGATACAGCCCTCAAGCGCTGAAGATCATGCAAAAAATAGGCTACGACTTGAAGCGAAAGCCGGGCCTCAACTACGGAAGAGGCAGACGAACGCCGCCACGCGGCGACCCCCGCTACCAACAAACTCATTTCGGGTTAGGGTATGCCACCTCCCTTACGGCTTCCACGTCGGATGAGGACATCTTTTCCTCCTCCTGGGACGGCTCGTCACCCCCCGACTCACCTAGTGCTCCCGAACAAGCACTATCAGCAAATATGGTGATGACAGATCCCTCAGAAGCAGAGGAACGAGATTCTGAGCCGTTTGAGAATGACTCTTGGGCTCAACAAATGGATACACAGTAGGAATTTTGTTTCGAACAGTGGGAACCTCCAACCAAAGACGAAGTTATCCAAATCGATATTGGGGGTGAGCTTTCGCCAAAGCCGATATTTATCAGTGACAATCTTCCACCAGCCGAAAGAGAAGAAATCATACAGCTGATAAAGGAATACGTCGACGTCTTTGCATGGGATTATGGAGACATGCCGGGCCTAGACCCGAAGGTGGCTACTCATAAACTCAATATATTGACTGACTCAAAGCCTGTGAAGCAGCACCAACGCCGGTTCCGACCGGACATGATGGAGGCCATTGAAGCTGAAGTCAAAAAGCTGATAGCATGTGGGTTCATCTGGGAAGAACAACATCCCGACTGGGTCGCCAATGTTGTCCCAGTCATGAAGAAAAATGGAAAGGTACGTATCTGAATCGATTACCGAGATCTGAATACGGCCTGCCCCAAGGATGAATTTCCTCTTCCCATCACGGACATCATGATCGACAACACCTGCGGTTTTGAACGTATGTCTTTCATGGACGGGTTCTCAGGATACAATCAGATCAAGATGCATCCTGAAGACAAGAAGCACACTGCCTTCCGCACCCCGTTGGGAGTGTATTACTATACGGTCATGCCCTTCGGATTGAAGAACGCCGGGGCTACATACCAACAGGCTATGAGCGGCATATTCTATGAACATTTACGCAAAATAGTAGAATGTTACGTAAACGACATAGCCGTCAAGAGCCGCCTCAAGGATGATCACATTTAGGACCTAAGGACGGTATTCGAGTTAATGCGCCGACATCAACTCAAGATGAACCCTACGAAGTCCTTCCTGGGCGTATCTAGTGGCAAATTCCTGGGATTTGTTATCACCGCCAAAGGCATCCAGGTGGACCCTGACAAAGTCCAGGCCATCGTAGAAATACGACCACCCCGTAATCTGAGGGAACTTCGGGGATTTCAAGGCCGTCTGGCTTATATTCGGAGGTTCATATCCAACCTCTCAGGAAGATGCCAGCCTTTTTCGTACCTAATGAAGAAAGGTGTATCCTTCGTATGGGACAAAACCTGTCAGCAAGCATTCGGGGAGATCAAACGCTACCTCACCAGTCCGCCAGTTCTGGTGCCCCCCATCATGGGGAAACCATTCTTGCTGTACGTCCGAGCAATAGATCATTCGCTAGAAGCTCTTCTAGCGCAGAAGAATAACGTGGGGCATGAGCAGGCTATCTACTACCTCAGCAGGATGATGGTCGGAGCCGAACACCGGTACAACCCAGTGGAGAAAGAATATCTGGCTCTGATGTTCGCTATCCAAAAGACGCGGCACTATGTCACCGGCCAGACTATTCATATCATCTCCAGGATCAACCCTCTTCGAGTACTGATGAGCAAGCCGAGTATTCTTAATTCCTGACTCGCAACCTGGGCGATGCTGTTAACACCATATGACATGGTATACATCCCGCAGAAGTCCATCAAAGGCCAAGCGCTGGCCGACTTCCTGGCTGCTCATCCGATCCCGGAGGCCTCTAAGTTATACGAAGACATTCCCGACGAAGTTGCAGAGTGTAATTCCGCAATGGAAAGTGACACATGGCAACTGTCCTTTGACGGCGCCTCCAGGACTGGTCCCCAGGGAAACGTGGTTTCAGGGGTAGGAATCGTCCTGGTCACTCCTGATAAACTCGTCATCTACCGGGCATACTCTCTTAATGAACCATGCTCCAACAATGTGGCAGAATACAACGCCCTGTTGATCGGGCTCCAAGTCGCTGAAGAGCTGGGGGTCAAATCCCTGGAAGCTTTCGGTGATTATCTACTTATCGTCAATCAAGTCAGAAGAATATACGAAGTCCAGAATCCAGACCTCATCCCCTATCACCGAGCGACAATCGAGATAGCCATGACATTCAAAGGGTTCTTCCTAGAGCATGTACCTCGATCTCAGAATCTGGAAGCTGATGCCCTGGCCAGTCTAGCTGCGGACTTAGCTACCCCTATAAGAAGGCAAGATTCGGTGATCCTTCTTAACAGCGATTTATTCTCCGTGAAGAACAACCTTCACATAGAACGCAGCCACGCTGTGAACATAGACCCCCCCAGAAGAGATTGGAGAAGTCCCTTCATAGATTTCGTCGCATACGGAATCTTGCCAGAGGACCCCAAAGAAGCAGTATCCGTCAAGAGATGATCATTACGCTTCTATTTTGATGCATCTTCACACTGCCTATATCGTCGAACCTACGACGGACTGCTATTAAGATGTCTCTCAGACGACGAAGCACAGCAGATTATCCGAGAAGCTCACGACGGCGTATACGGAGCGCATCAACCCGGTCCTAAGCTACAGGATCGTATCAGGAGAATGGGCTACTACTGGCCCACTATGATCACAGACGCGATCAGCTATGCAAGACAATGCAGAGCCTGTCAGGTTCATGCAGACTTCATACACCAACCGTCTGAATATCTACATCCTACGGTCGCATCCTGGCCCTTCGAAACATGGGTTATGGATATCGTCGGTCCCATTCACCCGTCCTCCTCCAGAGGCCACCGGTTCATACTGGCCATCACGGATTACTTCTCCAAATGGGCAGAGGCGATCCCTCTGGCTGAGGTAAAAGCGTCTGACGTGATCAGCTTCATCAAGCACCACATCATTTATCGCTTTGGGATTCCTCGAAGGATAATCCATGACAATGGGCCTCAGTTCATCAGCCAAGCGTTTCATCGATTTTGCGATAAAAGTCGAATACATAATATTGCCTCTACGGCATATTATCCAGCTGCTAATGGTTTGGCGGAAGCTGTCAACAAAACCATTATCAAACTCCTGAAGAAGTTCGTCTCTTCAAACAAAAGAGACTGGAACGAGAAGCTGGGCGAATGTCTCTGGGCATACCGCACAACGGTACGGACACCTACAGGTTGTACCCCTTTTTCACTGGTCTACGTGAGCGAGGCAGTTCTTTCCATCGAAATCTAGATCCCGTCGCTCAGGATAGCAGTGACTAGTGAGTTGACTCGAGAAAAGAATAACCTGTTAAGGCTCCAAGAGCTTGAAGGATTAGACGAGAAACGCCTACAAGCTCAACAGCGCATCGTGCTCTACCAAGCACGCATTTCCAAAACTTTTAATCATAAAGTGAAGGAAAGAGTGTTCAAGGTCGGCGAGCTAGTTCTAGCCGTAAGAAGGCCGATGATTCTTACCCACAGAAGTAAAGGCAAATTCCAGCCCAAGTGGGAAGGCCCTTATGTGATCGAGACAACGTTCTCGAACGGCGCCTACAGGATAGCCCAGCCTAATGGAGACCTGTTAATGGCTCCTATTAACGGTAAATTCCTGAAAAGGTACTATGCTTAATCTCCCCTGCTCGGGTGGGACATAGTAAGGATCTCGATTATGACAAAACTACTTCCAAAACGTAATTGGTAGGGTTACGCTCTATCATGTCCGTATGACCTCTGAATAGATGTGTCCTGCTAAGAAGTTTATCGGGAGTCTATCATGTCCATACTACCTATGATATCACTCTCACCAAAACCTGTCATTTATATTCCGAAATGATGGGTCCACAAAAGTCAGAAAAGAGTCGCCTTTATTTATTCCCGAGAGGGAGGCAGAATTACATCTGGGCAAGCAAAAAGGGGAAAGGATACATCATGATGGCGGGTGAGTCAGATTGTGAATCAGCCGCTCCAGCGCAGCTATCCTCTCATTCCTAAGAACCAAGGCATCGGTACGAGCCTGCTCCAGCCGTGCCTCGGGAGTGTCCGTGAGGGTCAGATCAGCCTTTGCCCGAAGACAGCCCGTGCGAGCAGCTTCTGCACGGTCCAACTCCCGTCGCGCTATGCTCAGTCGGCCGGACGCTACCTCCAGACCCGCCAATGACTGGGAAGCCCACTCCTCTGCCCGAGCGAGTTCTTCCTTCAGCATGGAGACCCTCGCTGCATTCCCTTCATGCTCAGAATGACACTGCGTCTCAACGGCAAGAGCCTCTTCCACGACAACTTTTCTCCTATCCACCTCCAGCTTATGCTTCTGGATAGAGTTGTCTAGGCTTTCCAGCTTCGTAGCAAGCCGCGCAGTCATGAGGTCAAACCGAGCCTGAACATCAGCATCGAGGCCCCGAGTCAGCCGTAAATGTTCGTTAATAGGTTGCTCTAACCCATTAACCACCGCCTCCAGGGCGTCAACTATCCCGGGATCACCGAGCTCCCTGATGACACCGATCGAAGCGAGAGAAGTCTTCCTAAGGCGCTCAAAATCCAGACTCTTCGCTAACACCATTGATACCATCGTTCTCAAACTGATGTAGAAAAGGCTGGTATGTTGCTCGGTCAACGCAACTAGATCCGACTGAACGCCGGGAACGCCCGCAATTTCAGCAAGTCCCTCTCCAGGGATAATTGCAGACGAGGTGGCCACAGCCGTCGCATCGACACATGGAGCAATCGAAGAAGGTGCGGTAACGGCGGTCGAAGTCATCGCCACACTCACAAGAGGCAAGGTCACTACGACGTGTTCATCCTCCTCTCGAGGTGACGAAGCTACTCCGGGCGTACTGGCCCCCGAAGCCACTTCCTCATCAAAGTCGAACGCCTCCTCGTCAGAAGCCCGAGCGGGACCACAATGCGCTTCAACGCTATACTCCCCGTGGACGCTATCCCCTGAGAAGAAGACGAGAAAGTCAATATCAGTATGATGACAATCTTTCTGAAGGGAGGCATAAAGACGATATTTACCCGGAGCCAACGGCATATACGACGCATCTGCATTCGATATAGCTAAACCACGCCTTAATGACGCAATACGAATCGTCATGCCTGGAGAAGGAGGTGGGCCGACCGACATCGCCGAGAGTTCTGTCAGGCCTCCACCAAGATGTGGTCGAAGTTCATCGGCCAGAATCTCGCCAGACGCGCTCACTGACGCGGCAGGAGTCATGCCCGCTGCTGGCCTCGGGAAAGATTCTCCCATCTGCCTCGGCCACACAGGCAATCTCGCTCCGCTACCTGGAGCAGTAGCCGCCACAGCCACCTCTAACGAGGATTCTCCGACATCGACGACCGGAACTGATAGAGGTCCCTCTCTAAAAGGCGAGGAACCTCCAGCCAAAGAATCATTCCCGATGTAGGGAGAGGCAGGCTCACTCCCAGGAGCCGCAATACCAGGAATGCGGAGAGGACGAGCAACCGTCTCCTTCCTCCTCTTACGAAGAGAAACTTCCTTCAGAGCAGAAGCCCGTCGCTTCCCAGAAGGGACTACCAAAGCCCCCGCAGGCAGAGGCACTTCGCACCTCGACACCGACACCAGAGGCTCGTCCGGAGTACCAGACTCCTCACCTTCGTCCGAAGAAACCGAAGGGACGTCAACTCTTCCCCCAGGCTTGGGAGAAGGCACCCGGAAGCTTCCACGCGCGTCAAAATCACGATGGAAGGTGTTAATCGCCACGTAAAACTGGGTGTAAGAATGGAGAATGCGAAGCTTGTCACGCCCCAGTCCCAAAATATGTAGGACTAGGAACACGTAAGCATGCCAGCCGCATGGATATGGCAACTCCAATATATGGAAACCAAAATCCACACGTACGCTGTAATATGAAAATCAATCCACAAGTGGTATAAACATATGTCACAAGTCATAGGGTACAATCTAAATCTCATCCACAGAAAATTAATATAAATAATAACCAGCATCTATATAAGGATGATAGTTGAATGGAAACAAATCCACAACCAACTCGAATGTAAGAGCAAATATTAAAATAAGCAAAACATAACAACACCATATAAGAACACCATCTAGCAATCACGGGCTCAAAGAGAGGACATCCATAAAACATATATAGCCATTCAATCTGTGCTCCTACAAATACTCAAGAATAGATACACCTGGCAGTGGACCAGGTCCTCAGAGGGACGTAACAAGATACAGAAAATACGAGCCAATTTGAATACAGTAAACATGCATATAATTTGAAAATAAATAAGTACGCTGTACAAGACCATCTATATGAATGCAAATGAGGACAACTTTTCGACGTATGGGCAAGGGTAGGCTACTCGATCTAATCCTCACAATCTCACGCTCGTTAGTGGACATCATCAGCCGACATACCTCTGGGGTAGCGACCCTCGGACTCCATCAATCGACATACCTCTCGGGTAGCGACCATCGGACACAACCCACCATAGTGCGTGCTAGTGACTATGGTATTACCAGAGTGGTTAAAAGCCCATACGCCTAATGATTGTCCTCTATGATACTAAGTGTCAAGTGTGTGTCAACATATCTAATATATAGTAATGACTGAAAGGAACTACACATGCAATAAATAAACAGAATGAAATAATTATACAGAAATATACTAAGCATGTAAAATATTGTAATAATTTGGCAAGATATCTTGCCTGGGGTCCTGCTGCTGGTATGAATCAGAGTCCAAGTCACAGTCCAAATAGCCTATGTATTACAAATTTATCACGTTAAAAGATAATTTATTTTAATTTATTTAATTCTGGAATAATTACTCTAAAATCCTATTTTAATCTTATTATTCTGATTTTTATGTTAATTCCTAAATTTTGTCCAAAGAAACTGAATTTTATCAACTCGAAACTCATGGCACGCAAATCGAGGCAATCTGTTGACCGAAAAGTCAACCGACACAAACTCAACTTTCATGCAAGATTTCCTGTAGATTTCAGCGTCAAAAATATGCTGGAATTTACGGCTCGTCCGAATTCAAATTCGTTTGGGAATTATGGCACATACAAATTTTGTATTGTGCACCGATGGTTAAATTCTAACCTAGAAGTTCTACAGAATTAACAGTATGTAATAATTCGAATTAAATTCTGGAAAAAATTTATGTCGATGATCTCGACATTAGCTTTCCGAAACTTTAAACGGTTCGTGATTCTGATTCCTGGTTCTCCCGGAATCGTGAAAATATCGAAATATGTCTATTTTCGGACATGCTGTGCTCTACGAATTTTTCAGAATTTAATACTCATAATTTCGTAAAATAATTTATATAATCAAAAGCTAACCTCAATATCTTTCTAACGGAAGAAACTAGGCCTCGTTTGGAGTCCGAAGCTTTGCGCAATGGCTTGTGGAAGATGAAGGAACCCTAGATGGCAATTCTCCAAAATCTCTCTCTCTAAGATAATGGGATAATTAGGGTTATAATAATATATATATATATATATATATATATATATATATAGGGATGAGCGGCTGAGTGAAAGTTGATAGGAGGGTGACACATGTCAGAATCTGATTGGTTGGTTTTTGTTATATTATTTGTTTTTGATTTGCCTTTATCAAAACATTATTTAAGTCATTTTAAATCTAAAAAAATCCAAATAAATATTAAAAATAATCACAAAAATCATAAAATATATTTTGAAACTATAAACCCTAGAAAAATATTTGGGACAATTTTATATTCATAAGTTTACTACTATAATTAGGAGAAGCTCTAAACGTTAGTTTTATCCATTTAACTAAAAATAAATACTAACATTATTTCAAAAATTCTGAAATAATTCCAGAAAATATATAATAATATTGTAAACCCTAAAAAAATAATGTGGGTCCATTCTATATTCCTGAGCTTGCACAATAAATTCTACAAGTCCTAAAAATTAGTTATTAGTCTAAATAACTCCCAATAAATACTAAAAGTATTCAGAAAATTCCCAGAAAATTCTAGAAAATATATTTGACCATTTAGAACCTAAAATAAAATTTTGTAATATTTTTAATTAAGTTTGAACATAAAATAAATTTTTCAAAGTCCTAAAAAATTAGTGTTACTAGTTTTTAATTAACTAAAATTATAAAAAAATCTCAATAATCTAATATAGCCTAAAAATAATTCTAAATAAATATTTATTTAATTAAATATACTAAAAAATTTATTTTCTAATTAGCTAAGAGAATACTCTAAATAAATTAAACATCTATAATAAATATAATAATATAAAATATACACAAAATACCTATTTTGGGTGAGGGAGTTTACAATCTACCCAACTTAAAACAATTTCGTCCTCGAAATTAAAATAAGGCATAATTTGTTAAATCCTTCACATTCGTACATAAGGTACGTCAATCGCAATCTCTTCCAAAAATTTAAATAACAAAATCTATTCAAATCTATCGCGATCACTTCAAAATTAAGATAACCACTATTTAAATCAAAATTCAACCTATCGTAATCTCTTCTCGATTTTTTTTTAAATAATCAATATTCAAATCTAACTCAAGTCTATATGACATCCCACATCAAAATTTATATCACCATTTCCAACTATCGTAATCTCCTCTAGACTTTGAACAATAAACAATTCTAATCAAATCTTATTCCTATTCTCAAATAAAGAATTTTGTACTCTTCAAATATTTAAACTCAATTTACATCCTCAATATTTCAAATAGGTGACCCAACAATCAAAATTGAACTTTTAATTCAAATCATCAAATTGTAAAATTTAAATCTAATTCACCAATTGTTCAAGTCTAAAATTCTATATTTATCCTCAAAATCTAAATCGATGATTCATCCTTCAATATTCAAAATTTAATTCATGTGCTCAAAGTATAAATATTTGGTCCGCAATATCAAGATTTTAAAATTCGTTAAATCCTCATTATCTTAATCCTTCTTTTAAAATTTCTCAAAATTAAAATAACTTGAATCTCCCAATCTAATCTTACTTGATCACAATCTAAAAGAAATTCCTCTCAAGTTGCCAATGCACTGCTACCCAACTTAGAATTTACCCATCTATCACAGAAGTCTATATACTTTAAGAAAAATATTCCTTAATTTATTTACTCATGTCATTCAATTCTCAAAAACTTCAACGCCGATTATATCATATATGATATGTCCTTAATTACGAAAGAATAATCCTCAAGTATGTGATCGGCCTATGGGGTATATCTAGTACTCTCTGTGTATCAAACTTATACCAAGCACGAGGTTTCGTCTTTCCGAAATAAGGGAAGACGGAGATCAATAATAAAGAGTTCAAGGGTGAGGTAATAGAATAGAAGTATCGGGATCAAGGCGTTTAAAGAATTCAAATAGGAATTGTCAAAGCAGTTGTGGATTGAAGTCCTATTTTGGTAATTCCTATTCACATGCTCGTATTAGTACAGTTATGTAACCGATACGATCCGCTCAGACATATCTAGGGGCAAGTATATTCGTCTACCAATCACTGCATATCTCAATCCACGTAAAGTAGTATTACAAAGGGCGAATCAAGCGCACTAAGGTTAGCTAGACCTTAATACACTGATTCTAAAATTATATTAGTAGGCGTCCCCAATAATACATATCTCATGATCAAGCTCGATAAAAGAGTAAGCTTGCAAAACTAGGCTATAATAGCAGCATAAGTCAAGGTAGTGCAGCAAATATAAGTACGCTAGATGATGATGAAAGGAGGTACAAATTAATTCAAGTTCACAAAATAAAACAGCTAAGCAACAATAATAAAAGACTCTACAATCCCAACAGTTATCATACAACCTCCTTGTCTATGTCGTTAGTCGACCAAATGTGGGCAAGGACCTCTAACTTCTATTGTCTGAATAACCATTGTCGTCTTATGCTAGTATACAATTAATGTTGTTCAATCACACTTCAATAATAGGTCAAAAGGCTATGTGATACTAGGTTGTGAGGTATACTACTCAACTTAAAACAATTAACTAATACTGTAACAGTCTTAAGGGTACCGTAGAAGCTCCTGTTAAGGTCTTCGAGAAGGGGTCTTGGTACTTGTTAGGGTATCCTCTTATATTACATAGGTCATGGTCGTCTTAACTCTTAGTCATAGTACAAGTGTCAATAGTAAGAATGGAACAGTTACTGGCCTCAAGAAAAAGGGAATATAACTCGTATTGAGGTGTGGTACAAGTTACGTAATTTAAAACTAAGAGATAAGCACCAGGTCTCAATCCACAAGAATAACTTAACTATCAAGTTCTAACTACTAAGCACACAATTTTAAAATTCAAGATTACAACTATAATCCTAGCAAACTATGTGTCCTTAGCAAAGAAATAAATTACTTGGCCTACTATCAGAAGTGTCAGGTGGCACGAGTTGAAAGATAAAGAAAAGAAGAACGTAATTTTGATCGTCGCACAATTAGCGAACGCTATGGTCACAGGGGAACAATATATAAAAATAGAGGGGCTCTAGATAGCATCATGGGTTTCCAAGGAAAAGGGGTATGCTAGTCTCTGTGTTTGAGGTATGATTAAGAAAATATTCTATGCATTGCTCTTGGCTTTCTAAGGTACTGTCTGCTTATCTCAAGACAAGAATCTAAATTTATGGTTCTCCAATACTCATCTAACGGTGTGGGTTAGGTTCAGTCCTAATATTCACTTTAGTTTTTTATTGGTTTCTCAATGCT
Source organism: Iris macrosiphon (assembly GCA_036927795.1). Taxonomy (NCBI): domain Eukaryota; kingdom Viridiplantae; phylum Streptophyta; class Magnoliopsida; order Asparagales; family Iridaceae; genus Iris; species Iris macrosiphon. The sequence goes on along the minus strand of JAYESA010000019.1, from coordinate 105,155,403 downwards.
AGGGGCAACCATAATGGTAAACTTCTAACTAACTCTAATAGTGTCTATACTACTCTCAAGTCCTTATAACACATCAGGAGGTAATGGTAAACCAATTCTAGAGATAAGGAATTCTAGGGTTCACTAGACATCCTAAACTTGGTGGTGTATCAGCACTCTAGTTGTACTCTTAATAGGAAGGTTACCATACTTATCATCTAACAACAGGAACTTCTATATTCTAGGAGAGACTATACTAAAGGAAATATTATAGGAGTACAGGAATCAAGCAGGATGCAATTATTCAAATAGAATAGATTAGAAGAAAGATGAGTCATAGTCAATTGTGGATGAGATCCTATACTCTAGTCCTAGGTGCAGGCTTGTTAGGTACAGTAACGTAACCGAGACAATATGCTCTCGACCTGCATGGGCCACCACAAAAACATGTCATGCCCCAGTCCCAAAATACGTAGGACTAAGAACATGTAAGCATGCCAGCTGCATGGATATGGCAACTCCAATATATGGAAATCAAAATCCACACGTACGCTGTAATATGAAAATCAATCCACAAGTGGTATAAACATATGTCACAAGTCATAGGGTACAATCTAAATATTATCCACGGAAAATCAATATAAATAATAACCAGCATCTATATAACTAGATGTCAACATAAATATCTGAGGATGATAGTTGGATGGAAATAAATCCACTACCAACTCGAATGTAAGAGCAAATATTAAAATAAGTACAACACAACAACACCATATAAGAACACCATCTAGCAATCACGGGCTCGAAGAGAGGACATCCACGAAACATATATAGCCATCCAATCTGTGCTCCTGCAAATACTCAAGAATAGATACACCTGGCAGCGGACCAGGTCCTCAGAGGGACGTAACAAGATACAGAAAATACTAGCCAATTTGAATACAGTAAACATGCATATAATTTGAAAATAAATAAGTACGCTGTACAAGACCATCTATATGAATGCAAATGAGGATAACTTTTTGACGTATGGGCAAGGGTAGGCTACTCGATCTAATCCTCACAACCTCACGCTCGTCAGTGGACATCATCAGCCGACATACCTCTGGGGTAGCGACCCTCGGACTCCATCAATCGACATACCTCTCGGGTAGCGACCATCGGACACGACCCACCATTGTGCGTGCTAGTGACTACGGTGTTACCAGAGTGGTTAAAAGCCCATACGCCTAATGATTGTCCTCTATGATACTAAGTGTCAAGTGTGTGTCAACATATCTAATATATAGTAATGACTGAAAGGAACTACACATGCAATAAATAAACAGAATGAAATAATTATACAGAAATATACTAAGCATGTAAAATATTGTAACAATTTGGCAAGGTATCTTGCTTGGGGTCCTGCTGCTGGTATGAATCAGAGTCCAAGTCACAGTCCAAATAGCCTATGTATTACAAATTTATCACGTTAAAAGATAATTTATTTAATTCTGGAATAATTACTCTAAAATCCTATTTTAATCTTATTATTCTGATTTTTATGTTAATTCCTAAATTTTGTCCAAAGAAACTGAATTTTATCAACTCGAGACTCATGGCACGCAAATCGAGGCGATCTGTTGACCGAAAAGTCAATCGACACAAACTCAACTTTCATGCATGATTTCCTGTAGACTTCAGCGTCAAAAATATGCTAAAATTTACGGCTCATCCGAATTCAAATTCGTTTGGGAATTATGGCACATACAAATTTTGTATTGTGCACCGATGGTTAAATTTTAATCTAGAAGTTCTACAGAATTAACAGAATGTAAATAATTCGAATTAAATTCTGGTAAAAATTTATGTCGATGATCTCGACATTAGCTTTCTGAAACTTTAAACGGTTCATGATTCTGATTCCTGGTTCTCCCGGAATCGCGAAAACATCAAAATATGTCTATTTTTGGACATGCTGTGCGCTACGAATTTTCCAAAATTTAATACTCATATTTTCGTAAAATAAATTATATAATCAGAAAGCTAACCTCAATATCTTTCTAATGCAAGAAACTAGGTCTCGTTTGGAGTCCGGAGCTATGCGCAATGGCTTGTGGAAAATGAAGGAACCCTAGATGGCAATTCTCCAAAATCTCTCTCTCTAAGATAATGGGATAATTAGGGTTATAATAATATATATATATATATATATATATATATATATATATATATATATATAGGGATGAGCGACTGAGTGAAAGTTGATAGGAGGGTGACACATGTCAGAATCTGATTGGTTGGTTTTTGTTATATTATTTGTTTTTGATTTGCCTTTATCAAAATATTATTTAAGTCATTTTAAATCTAAACAAATCCAAATAAATATTAAAAATAATCATAAAAATCATAAAATATATTTTGAAACTATAAACTCTAGAAAAATATTTGGGACAATTTTATATTCATAAGTTTACTACTATAATTAGGAGAAGCTCTAAACATTAGTTTTATCCATTTAACTAAAAATAAATACTAACATTATTCCAAAAATTCTGAAATAATTCCAAAAAATATATAATAATATTATAAACCCTAAAAAATAATGTGGGTCCATTCTATATTCCTGAGCTTGCACAATAAATTCTACAAGTCCTAAAAATTAGTTATTAGTCTAAATAACTCCCAATAAATAATAAAAGTATTCAGAAAATTCCCAGAAAATTCTAGAAAATATATTTGACCATTTAGAACCTAAAATAAAATTTTGGAATATTTTTAATTAAGTTTGAACATAAAATAAATTCTTCAAAGTCCTAGAAAATTAGTGTTACTAGTTTTTAATTAACTAAAAATTATAAAAAAATCTCAATAATCTAAAATAGCCTAAAAATAATTCTAAATAAATATTTATTTAATTAAATATACTAAAAAATTTATTTTCTAATTAGCTAAGAGAATACTCTAAATAAATTAAACATCTATAATAAATATAATAATATAAAATATACACAAAATACCTATTTTGGGTGAGGGAGTTTATAAAGCTCCGTGGAGGTTGTAACGACCGGCACAATGAAGGTTGCCCTCGTACAACCCATGATGAAATATCGCCACCCTCTAGCTCCATCAATGAGTTCGCCCCTGGACCTAAAGCTGGTAACGGCATTGCCCACATGCAACTGATCGTACCCAAACTGCCTGGCAAATCGACTAGGCAAGTAGGGCTCGAAGAAGCAGTGATCTTCGTTCCTGTACAGCAGATAGGAGGGTCTAATACAGGCCAACCAGTTAAAAGCTTCCGGGGAAAGGTCGGTCTTCTCTCTACCTGAATCCTCAAGCCGTACCCCTGATTGATTGTGATGCACGGGGGGAGCAGTACAGAGGAGCTTCCAACCGTGGCTGAGGTTCAACACCAGCCGGCAGTCTAAAACTGTGCTCACATTCCAGAAGGAATCCTTGTAATTCAGCAAGAATATACCCCCCGAGCTGCTACCGGACCCAGGAGACATCACCCGGGGATTGTGGAGAATCAACCATCCTATCAAGTATAGGTATGGTAATTCCACCCTGGGAAAACTCTCACGTCAAGCTTCGTCGACGAGCAACCCGTCAGTTATGGCTCTCAAGCCAGCCTGTATATGACACACCATGGCAGGAAGCAAGCCCAGTCTTGCCCCAAACACCAGGCGCACTGCCGGCCACAGGATGTTCCGGTGAATGCGGTCCGCGGATGCGGTACCTGGCACCACTACTCGGCACAGCCATATGGAGAGGAAACCAGCCAGCTGGGCTTCCTTAGACAAAGGCCCGCGACAGCGCCTCAAGTAACTACAGGCCTTAGTGCCTTCCGGGTACTTTCCTACCCCCTCGATAAGAATCTGATCCGGAGCTTCAGCCTCCTCCATAAGAGTCTCCAAAACCTGGGCACTAAGCACGCCCAAACAGTTCACGGGCTCATTCTTGCCACCCGAGGCTTTCTCCGACCTGGCGGCCCTGGCTCGGTGGAAGAAGAGGTAGGACATCAACTTGGTGGTATGAGCCAAATCAGAAGGCTCGTTATAAAAGGTGGTGCACGCGAAGTATTGACACATCAGCTCCTGATATACTTCCGCCACCCGAGGGTCCAAATCCCATAACTCCCGGTTGGTGGGAACATACTCTTCATATGGAGTATCCCCCATTGGCAGTCTCGAGACAACTGCCATCTCGTGGAGCGCCAATCCCAACTCCCCCAGTGGAGTGGCAAAGGTCCCGGTGAGCGGAATGTACCGTTCCATCAGCGCCAGGAACAAATTAGGGTTCGGAGGTAACCCGACGCTCGTCGCACTCACAGCGGCATATAGTCCAATGCCCTCCAACTCTCTCCGGAAGTGCGTCAAGGCCCAGTCAACTAGGCATCTCTATCGGGAGTTCGTTGGGGCGATCCACCCATTGCACCGAGGATTCTCCTTGGGATATACCCCACCTCAACCCATGAAGTCGTTGCAGAAGGTCGGCAATTGGACCGGCTGGATCACCAAGCTATCTTCACTTGGAACACTGCCCGGGCACAGTCCTCTGAACAACGTCACAACGCCGGAGGGGCGACTGACGAATGACCCCTGGTCAGCTCCTTTCAGATGAAAAATCTTCCCCGGCTTGCCGTGAAGATCAGGAGTCAGCGTCTACGACATCTTCCTAGGATGCGTCGCGTGGAAGAAGGCCGAGATGGGATAATCCCTCGGCATCGTTGGCAGGTACAAAACCAAATTCCCGGCTGGGAAGACCCAGGGCTCCCTCTTAGGCTTCGTTTGGGACTGTTTGTCGATCATGTCCCCAAAAAGAAAAGCCGGCTTTACGTACGGCTCCCCGTCTACATAAGTCAGAGGCTCCCCGTTGATCATGCCCAGCAGCATTCGCTCGCCCTGAGCCGATATTAAGATCCTCCTTCCTTCAGGGTACTGGGGTCCGGAGATAGGGAATGCCACGTGGGACAGATCCTCCAGGTAGTTCGAGTGCAGCATCCCAACAGCGGAGCCCATCACCTCGGCCAGTGGAGACTCACCCAAGTCAACTACAAAAGTGCAAGGAAAATACGTCATCATAAGTCTTGCACGAACATACGGACCGAAAGAAACAACAGTCTGTGCTCTACGCAGGATTGTGCAAATCTGGCAATTTTACGCCGGAGGTCCCCCCACAAGCGTAAAATTCAAATTTTACGATATACCCCAATTTTCGGTAGCCAGAGCTTTTACGCTCAGAACTACGAAAATATGGAGACTTTACGCTGACACATTAGAAATGTGGGCGTAAAAGATGAAAATGCCTCCGTGCATCATCTTCCTCAAGAAGAGGCTATCAGCACAGAAGACGACCTAGCGCGGTCACGTTCAACGTGTGCGAAGGATTTTTCATCGTTTTTGTCACCTTAAAGGCTTTACCTCTAAGACCGGGTGTACTGCTCGTCGGCAGGACACTTCGCTCAGAAGGAAGTTCACCTTGACCGACCAAAGACTCCCTCGCTGGGGCGGAAGAATGAGAAGAGGAACCTATACCCTTTCCCTTGGCGGAGGAGGTCTGTTTCGACGCCATTTACTGAAGACTCGAGATGCTCGGAGAGAGAACGAAGAAAAACTCGAACAGTCGAAAGCTCTCTTTCGCAGAAGACGGATAAAAAGTTTCTCTCTCAGAAAACTTGGGATATATATAGAGTTCGGGCCGACTCCTCGAATCCTCAGACGGACTCCTCGAGATCCTAACCAAATCTCACAAAATTAAATAATGGGTTATGATTGGATGCCAAGTCAGCCCACTAACCTTGAAAGACGGACAGTCAGCAAATTCGAAAAGTTTTTCGTGTAAAGACGGTTCAGCAGGTCCTACGCTGAAGGAGCTTTCTACGCTCGACAGCAACAGATCTACGGTTTTACGCTCGCAAGCTATAAGTCTATGGTTTTACGCCCGGATGCCTTTGTGCTCAGTAGCTTTTATGCTCGAGAGGCCACAAATCTACGACTTTACGCTCAGCAGATACCAAATCGATGATCTCACGCTCGGTGGCGCTCAGTTTACGCTCAGAAGCAATAGATCCGCAAGACTTCACGCTCGGAGAAATTTTCTTTTCAGGAGCTACAGATAAACAGTTCTACGCTAAAGGAGCTTCCTACGCTCGACGGCTACGAATCTACAACTTTACGTTCGACAGCTACAAGTCAGGTTTTTGGCCCGGATGCCTTTGTGCTCAGTAGCTTTTATGCTCGAGAGGCCACAAACCCATGACTTCACGCACAGGAACTACAAGTCTACGATTTCACGCTCGACGGTATTTTACGCCCGGATGCTACAGACTGATGATTTCTCGCTCCACGACTTTCCGTATATTCGAACAGTCCCCAAGACGGTCAATTACAGGAGTTCACACAGAAGATACTCCTCATTGGCCTCAACATATCCCAAGTACCCAAAACATACAAGAGTTCAAACATTGAGAAATTACTCTTCTCGGGTCAATTGGAGGTTCATCCAGACTCCAGTCTAAATATCTCGTCTATCAAAAGATGGCAACTCAGTTTTGACAGCCATTCCTTGACCTTGTTCCAAGGGATTTTCGAGAAATCACTCTTGAAGACGAAGACTGAACAAAAAATTCTGTTCACCAGAAGTTCAGAGCTCTACGCGATTCCTCAGTCCTAGCAACAGGACAGCTCTAAAAATGTTCAAAATGCTCTACAGCGTTCTATGGACTACTCGCTATGCGTAAAGGACAGGACCTAGCACTCTTTCTACAGAGTCGGCGTACAGATTCAGACGTGTTGAAGATGCACATATTCAGACTTCAAAGCAACGTATGGCAAGATGATCATATGAAAGAGCAAGACGATTTTATTAAAATCAGAGTCATGATTACATATGAGGGAAACCCGATCTACAAGGGTTTTCTTTTCATTTTCATGATTACATATGAGGGAAATCCCGTCTACAAAGGGCTTCCTCGTCATCGTCGTCGAAAAACCGTACCCTGAATCTGTTCGGACAGGTTCTCGCACCGGTGAAGGTTTTCCTCTTCTTCCATGGCGGTTCATTTACTTCCACAGTAATGAACAAGAAGACCCTCCATTCGCCCTGGCCGATCCAGCTGAGGGGTCTTCCACCCAGCTCGATCGGGGACGATAGATTACAGTTTGTCTAATCTCGTCCGAAGGGATCTAAGGAGAAGAGATACAGCTTGCAAGCTGCTGGGTCAAATACGACCCTTCCTCTCTCCGGGGGCAACGCCATACAAAGTTACTGATTATCCCGAGCAAGGGAGGCTAAGATATCCTTCCATGATCCATCGTTGCAGTGGACACTTGCTCGATGACACCGTCTTTTTCGGCTCCTTATACGCTGGAAGAACATGATCTCCTTCTTCCTCAAATCGACCCGGCGAACTCCGGTGATCATCTCTGCATGGTGATGAAGATGTGGGGAGAACAGGCTAACTCCCCCAGCCTTTTATAGGCAAAAGAGATCACAGCGATCCCCCATAAATCCGCTATAAAGTCTGCACCGACCGTTTTAACGCTCCATTCAAAAACGTTTCGAGTTACGAGGGGCCGTTCATGCTTCATTCAAAGCGTTTTAAATTCCAAGAAATTTAAAAGCTCTGAAGGGGGTCTTGTAGAAGCATAAAAAATACGCTGGGAAGAGCTACGCAACCTCTTGATACAGAGCAGCGTAAGCAGAGGCCTTCAGAGCCATCAGGCGTACAACAGAGTTTTCTCTGCTAAAATACAGCGTGAAGAATAAAGCTCAAAGGACCATCCGCATAAGTGCAGTACGTCCAGGCCGCTCCAGCATGAACAGAGTTCTTCATCGCCTCCATGGCATAAAACTCATCCGCTCTCAAAGCAACGTTATAGCGTACGAGGAATGCTTCATCTTCCCCGAAATGAACCTATCAAGTCACGCAGTGAATCTGACCTCTGACTCCTGACAAAAGGTGATGCACGGCTACCCAGACGACGGCTGGAAACGATGGCAGACCTCTCGGGACGCGTCCCACAGTATGATGGCGGATCTCACTATTTAATGCAGAGGATTTAGTAAAACATCACCAAACCGTCATTTACTGGAGTTCCCTCAGCATAAACCGCTCTTTTGCATACAAGGGAATACGCCGCCCTGTTTTACACAGGCAAACATGAGCTGTTTTACGCTCCGCAGCAGACAAACCGCCTGCCATGTCAAAAGCTGCACTTCGTACGGGATTCGAGGCACATCTCCACGTCTAATTGCACAGAGCGGTGACAGAGTTTCTCTCAGGACACGTCTCTGCGACGGGTGCACAGAAGGCCTGCAGACCTTCGAAACACGCCTCCACATTTAATGCATAAAATAATGGCAAATCTCTGCAAGAGATTTGGTTATATCTTCAAAAGCCGTAATTCTGGCTAAGGCGTCCACATCAGCACGGTATGCAGCGGCTTCTACGCCCATTCAGGATCTGTGCTCAAGCGGCTTCTACGCCCATTCTGGCACGATATGCAGCGGCTTCTACGCACATTCAGGATCTGTGCTCACTCGGCTTCCACGCCTACTCAGTCTCTACGACCACTCAGTCTCTACGACTGTTCGGCTTCTATGCCTGCTCGTCTTCCATGCCTACTCGGCTTCTATGCCTGTTCGGCTTTTATGCCTACTTGGCTTCTATGCCATGGTGACGGACATTTGGCTTCTACGCCAACCTCTTCTACACAATGGATACCTACCCACGTGGCTTTTATGTCGTGATCTTAGTAGCAACCGTACGTGTTGTGTCCCCTTAGTTGGACCCACGTCACCCGCTCAGTCAAAAGATCATCTATACGTAGGCATTGGTTACTTTCACCGTTGTATAAAAGGGTACTGTACTTTCTACTCCTCGGTTGCTACACCAACGGAGTGGTCACTGTCATCAAAGACTCTATAAATAGAGGCCCCTGTCAATGGGGAACAAGGTCAGAAAATTTGGTCAAGAATACCAATATCAGATCCAAGGTCGACAATTGGAGAAGATCGAACGAGGAGGAGTAGAGAGAGAGAGAGAGAGAGAGAGAGAGAGCCCGGAGCTCAGGCAAAGAGCGGGGATCGACGACTTCGGCATCGTGCATCCACCCTCTCCTACAACCTTCGAAGCTGCTACCTGTCTTCCACGGTACTTCTTCAACATCGCGTGGTCCAAGGGCTAAAGTGATCGACCGCAGATCAGACACCTATTGCAATTTATACCCAGATTAAATAAATTGTACTCCCACATCCTCGTATAGGATTATATTTTACAAGTTTGTTTGTAAACCAAATGGCGCGGGTTTCGCACAAACCCCGTCATTGAAATACACTTTCATTCTTCCGTTTAATACCACAAACAGGGGTCATTTGCTAAACTGAGGCTGTCAAAACTGGCCTCCTCGGAGATTCGATGGTTAAAGCCCTAACTGTCGGGGATGGTGCTAAAGACTGAGTATAAGAACCTTCTAAGATGTGATTCATCTTTCGTCCCCCAGTCTGGTCTATAATTCTCTGGGAGGTATACTCATGCCTCATTGTTGCTCTTAACACAACATTAAAAGTCTAGAAGTCATATTGTTCTACTACCAATATGATCTTCAGGTGAAGTCCCTGCTGGAACCTTCTTGCTCGATCTAATTCGGTTGCCACCAAGGTGGGAGTAAATCAACTAAGTCTGTAGAACTTTGCCTCATAGTCGTCCTGCCCATTTGCTTTAATTTGTTAAACCTTAGTTGTAAATCATAATGCATTAATGCGTCAAAATATCTTGTCTAGAACTTTTTATGGAAGACAGCCCAAGGGACGGGTACTGTTAGTAAAATTATCTGTGCTGCCTACCAGTCTCGGACCAAGTTTAGCAACTATAGTCGTACTACTGACACTTGCTCTCTAGCCGGCACTCTAGCTGCCTCTTGGATGGCTTATGTGTCCTGAAGTCATGCATCTGATGCAATTGCTTTCTTGGTGCCAAAGAAATATGAGGGTTGGAGGTGCTTGAAGGTTGTTACCGAGTTGTTGGCACAATGCCTACCTCTTTCAAAGGCCTCTTATACTGACTGAGTATATCCTCTCGACGTCCTTGAGATGCCAATAATTCTTGAAGGATACCAATCAGCACATTGTTGCCCCCTCCTATCTCAGGTACTGATTACAGGGGAGGCACTGGCTGGATTTGAGGTTCCTCATTTTAAGCGGTTCTGAACCCAGCCTCGGAATGCTGAGGTTGAACCTCAAGGGTTTGCTGGGCATCGGAATTCTTTCCTGCTACTAGAGGAACTCAAACGGGATGATCAGAAGGACCAGGAACAATGTCCCTGAAAGATAAAGGATAAAAAGATTATCAAAGGGACGGACATGATTGATCGAGGATCAACGCAGATATTGAATCAAGATTTCAAGGATATAAATTCGACACTGGAGGAGATCAATGAGTAACATGATTTAGACATCTAAAATATCTGGTAACCCCTCCCCCCCCCCCCCCGTACTTCTGAATTTTAAAACCTGCATGAGCCACCACTTCAACTATGTCATACCCCAGAACCAAAATTCTGGAGAGCGGAGACGGACAAAGCCAGCTATGTATACCACAGTACTCTATATCCCGAGATACTGTCACATCTGTCTAGACATGTGAGGTTTTACTAATCTAATAGCCATTCCTAGGCCAAGAATCCTAATTGTCTCAATCTCAAGCAAACAATAAGTACAAGATGTATGATCACCAAACATATAATAGTAAGGCTTCCCAAACTATACATACCCAGATGATCATATAGCTAGTTATAAAATGAAGAACTAGCAAGAGTACAATATTAGATGATCAGCCCTAGCTATAGTCTTGAATATGATTTATATGAAGGTTCGCGGGATAGAAAATCAAGTTCCAAAATATGAGTTAAACACGTACTCGGTGGCTAAATGCCTCAAAAGTATAAGTATAAGTATAAGATCAAATGGGTGATGAAGAAGAAACCCATTCATGTCCTCGGGTGCTCCTGGTGTTCACCATCTTGAGGCAAAAAATTATGGGAGATCTTGTGGTCCTGCTCCAAAATATGGCCATACAAGGCCAGTGGAGTCAGACCCCAAAATAGCAAGTACTACAAGAAAATCAACTTAGGAACTAAAACCAACATGCAAATAAATTAGTAAGAAATAGTACAAGAAATAGCTAAATAAGTGCAACAGATAAAATTACAGTTAAACAGTTCTGGAGTATTAACAAGGATATCTGAAATCAGTACTCAGGTTACAGTTTTTAGATCAGTTGTTAAATAAATCAGGAAAAGACTAGACACGACTAAATATTAAACAACTACAGCCAATCATACCCTACGGCTTGCTATCATTAGCTAATAAGGGTTATCATAGTCCTAGTTACTAACACATGCAATTTAATATTTCATACAGCCAAATGCTCTGCAGACTATTTGGGTTACCCAGGCATAAGGATACATAGAATAGATTATATTAGGTATTGTTATTTACAGGTAAATATAACACTCGACGGAGTGCTGGAAGTGTGCCACCTCACGACGGAGAGCTCCAAATCCATCAGGCGTCACTGGGATACCGGGATTGCATGTAGCCAGCAAATCTCTCTAGATGCTTCTAATTCATTATTCTAGTTGTTATCTTGGGTAAGTTATTAAGAATTTTTTACGATGGTGCTCAGAAATTTACCTTAGACATGATACAGGATAAGACAATACAATAGCTTGGTAAGTACATTCAGGACAAGAGCAAGCAAATCAACTGCGAGAATTTATTTGATCGGTTCAAGTATTTCAGTTTAGAAAATTCTTGCATGTCAGAAGAGCACTTCGTCGAGCCACTTTCAGGAATATCGGTACATGTCAGGTTAACTCGATACGATGAGCTATTATCAGGAATATCAATCCATGATCAGCGAATTCTAGGTTCTGGAAGGTTGTCATAAATTGGGTTATAAGCAATTTAGAGAAAGCTTGCATTCATAACAATTAAACAGAATAGGCTAAATAATAGAAATAGTTAAACCATTAGGAAACAATTCATAAGAAGTTAAGCAACTACAAGTATCATAGGCGCATGGGGTAAGATTGTCGCATGCAAGAGCTGGCATATAGAAGAGTTGGCCATATGCAAGATGCAAAGTTTACTCCTCGGGACAAGGTGAGTGACAGGCAATTAATGCAAAGTCAAGGCAGTGATTGATATGACTGGTCGTGTCAAAGAAGTGACCGATGTGACTAGCCAAGAAATAGTCAGAAAAAAAAAGATAAAATTATAAAAAGTCGTGCCAATGCGGTGCAGATAAATACACCTATAAAAGGGAATGCATACATCCGTTCTACTTGGAAGACTCGGCCGCATGCTCCTCTTGGCCGCATACACACTTGGCCGTATTAAATCTTTTAAACTCAGAGAATTTTTATTTGTTCAAGTTCCATGCATTTGGCCAAGGGGCGTATGTACAGAATTAGTCATGCGTCTAAGAAGATTGTCGCATGTTGACTTAGAGCGAGAAATCCATGATGGATACCAAATATGCCGCATGAAACTCCTTCATCCTAGAACAACAAGTTTCAGTCATGGAAAAGCTCCAAGTCTGAAAATTTATTTTCTCCATAAAATATTTCATGTCCGAATCCAACGAAGTGAAGTTTCAAAACAACATGGAATCAAGTGCTTATCAACATGGAACTACTAGTTTTTAAAAATATCAAGTTTTAAAAGATCAAAACCAAGTAAACTCATGGAAGCTCCAAACTTAAAACTTAGATCTACTTTACCCAAGGCATCAAAACCAAAAATAACAAAAAGTAAACATGTAGAGAAACTCATAGAGAATAATATAGTGCAATAAAATACAAAAAAACTAAATAAATATAATATAGCAAGTTCTTCCTCATTGGCAAGATGTACTGGCCTAATGTCCCGACCCGCACCCGGTGAAGGGGCACGAGTAGTGAATAACGCTCAGCCTATGCCATAGGATCGACGGTAGAACGTTGTTTGGGTAAACTATCTATCTAGCAATCAAGATATAATAATGCCACCAATAAATACTCAATGACAGATCTATAAAATGGAACAATCGCACGAATAAGATAAAAGAACTGAAGAGACAATACAACTCACAAGAGAAGATAATATCTAATGAGTCATATAATGGAATACTAATAACAAAATACTGGAGACAAATCCAGTACAAAAAGATCTATCTACTGAGCTACGAGTCATGGATCGTCTGTCGCAATTGAGATGAGACCCCCCCGAGCCAAAGTCTCTGGCTCTAAGCCAACTACGTCCTGAGGCCCATAGTGAGTAGGATACCACTCCTTAGTATCATCTGGAAAAAATATATCCAGCCAGAAAAGGAGCAAGTATATCTCTAAAAGCAGTTCCAATAAATAATATAAACTATATAACAGTAAATAGAGCGAATATACAAGATGCAATATACAAGTATAAGAGATATGCACAATATGAATACTAGAAATAAATACAAGAATGAGCATAAAAGAAATGAGGAAGAAATACTACTACTAAGTGAGTAAGTTCCACCTTCCAACTTCAACATGTGATCGACTTAGGAACTTGCACAAGGATTATGGCCTGTTTAATCATACGTGTGGTGTATGATTAATACTATTTAAGGAACAAGACATGCACAAGGAGGGTATGATCACCAATCTATACTAACACTCCTCGCCATCGACTGGTATAGTGGATTCAACCATGGTATGTTATGATACCAAATTCACTGGGTAGGTAGCTAGTCACCCCAAGAATCAATGTCTGAACATTTACAAGAAGAACAAGGAACATGGCTTGCACAAGATACACCATAAATACAAAAAAAAATCTCATGACGAGATTCGGATATACCAATCCGTGTAACCATCGTGTCAAAAAATCAAGGATATCTAAACTAAATACAAGAGACGTAGAGGATATCAGAAATAAAAAACTATCAGAGAATGTACTTACTTGGAATACGGTGAACAGTATCAAAGATGTCGGGTACGGTGCCTCAGAGACCTAAATATGGAATATTATATTAATACAAAATTTTGTATTGAAAATAAGTTAAACTAGTTAAATTCTAGGTCATAAAGCCATTTCTAAGTCAAAATAGTCAAACTAGGTCAACTCTAGGTCAAATTAGTCAAACTTGGTCAAACTAGCTATTTTTAGGTTGTATGAGTCTATCTCTAGGATATTGGGTCCATACAATATGTAACTAGGCTACACTAGCTATGCTTAGGATACTAGGATACCAACACAATACCGTATCATAAGATACATAAATTATTATATATGAAAATACAATAATACATATACAAGATAAAAATATATATCACTCCTAGCTAAACTAATGCTAAGTGGATACATTGGCTTTGAACCAAAAGCGGTATCACACCACCTGCACACCCATCTTGATATACAAACTCAATACCTTGAGTATAATCAAATACCTTGACATTACCTTGGTATCACAAGGTAATCCAATATCTAACATTAACTAACTAACCATAAATATCTCACTATACTCTAACATGCATTTATACACATTAACTTATAACAATATTGTACCAAACTAACATACTAACATACCCAATTGATATTCAATACCCAGACCCTATAATACTTTAACTCTCATTATTGGCCCCCCTAGCTCACATGCACACATCCGGCCTAATGGAAGTTATAGCAATATTGTACCAAACTAACAAACTAACATATCCGGCCTACTTATTGGCCCCCCTAGCTCATATGCACACATCTATACACACACACACACACACACATATATATATATATACCCACACTAATGATGCACATGAACTCTCCTACTCTCTAAGGACCACCAACACATCATAATAAAATTAAAAACATACATATAACTATATATATATATTATATAATAATTATAATTATAATACTCTAATAGCTATAACCAAGGTAAATTAAATTATGATGCAAAGAATCAAACACGTGGAGTGCACCGCACATGTATCACACTCAATCTATAATACGCTTGCGATACGGCTCCACCACACTACCAAACGTCCCCCGAAGGACACGAGCAAGTCTAAAATTATAATTAGAAATAACACGAAGTCTTAGCTATTCATCTACGTGCCCGTGTCAAAATATGATATGCTCAAACTTCCGTGTCGGAAGAAACTCCTAAATTAACTTGTATCGCCAAATTATCGGGATATGGCCTACACGTATCCAATTATGGATACAACACTAGTCACACACAATCAAACATATATCAATTTGGTCTAATTAACTTATTAACAAATACAAGATGTGTCAATCTCGGAATTTCTCCAAAATTGACACAAAATACCACATAACTTTCTCTGTATGCCTCCTATGAACCTAATTCATCTTCCTATGGGTAGCCATAGTACATGGGAAGGTTCCTAATGATTAAATTATAGATTTAGAGTCTAATTAGAGAGGGAAAATTAAATTGTACATATTGGAAGATGGATTTCCAATATAATTCTCCAAATAAGAATCAAGAGCCTTCAACTTGTAGATCCTTGCTTCCTCCTTGTAGATCATTTTTTTCTTATTGTTCTAATAGCCTCTACTGATGAATAGAAAAGGAATTAGGAAAAAATTTGTGTAGGAATTGGTGTAGGGATAAAGGAATTTGGAAGAGAAAAATTTTAGATCTAGATTTGGAATAAAAAATGAAGAGGGAGAGTCTCTCTCCTCCCTCTATAGTGGCCGACCTCTACCCCTCCTTCAAGCTACTATAAAATATCCACAATACCTCTTAGGGCTTGTTATGAAGGAATTAATTAAGTAGGAAAGGTTCTAATCCAATTGGTTTAACTAATTAATTCATTCTCCTAATGAATGGGCTTACTATTAGGCTCAATTATAACTAAAATAAAATATTGGTCCATAGATCTAATCTAAACTAGTAATGTCCACTAACACAAGTTCAAAATTGAATACTAGTATCTAACAATAAATAAATAATACAGTAAATAAATGTATAACATGCACAATATTTAATTAATTATAAAATGACCAAAATATCCTTTCCTAAAAAATATGGTAGTGACAAGTCTACCCCCCTTAAAATAATTTTATCCTCTAAATTCAAATATGAAACTACCCAAAAAAAATACAGAATCAGGAATGAACATACCTCAAGGCATAAACAAAAATGGGTAACGCTGTCGTATTTCATCCTCCCTCTCCCAGGTAGACTCACCCGAAGAGTGATGCCTCCATGCATTGCGTACCAAGAAAATGGTCTAGTTCCACAATACCTTCTCTCTCCGATCCAGAATTTCAACTGGCTGCTCTTGATAGCTAAGAGTAGGGCCCACATCTATGTCCGGTGGCTATCGGCCCAATGCCGTTATTTGTCTTGCGACACTCGAAGTCTGTCTCTGATCAACTTAACCTTCTCTGCAGCATCCACAACTATCTCTGGCCCAAGGAAAGATCTTTCTCCAACATCGTCCCATAAAAAAGAGTACGATATATCCAACCGTATAGAGCCTTAAATGGTGACATCTCTATACTAGCCTGGCAGTTGTTGTTGTAAGCAAACTCTACCAAATGGAGATAGTCCTCCCAAAATCTCCCAAAATCTAGTAAACAGGTGTGAAACATATCCTCGAGAGTCTGAATGGTCCCCTCTGACTGTCCATCTATCTGGGGATGGTATGCAGTACTGAACTTGAGCTGGGTGCCCAAATTTGCCTACAAAATCCTTCAGAAATGAGAAGTAAAATAACTATCCCGATCTAAGACTATACTGACTAGAACCACATATATCCTGACGATTAGCCTCACATAAATCTCTGTCAGCTTCTTCGTAGACAAATACACCTTGAAAGGCAAAAATTGGGCCAACTTGGTCAACCTGTCGATGATAACCCAAATCGTATATTTTTCTCCTAGAGATCTTGGAAGTCCAGACACAAAATCAATAGTAATGTGCTCCAACTTTCACTTTAGAATGGGTAATAGCTGAAGTAAACCACATGTTCTCTGCCTCTCGGCTTTCAACTGCTCGCACACTAAGCATCTGGATACAAACTGTGCTATTTCCCTCTTCATGCCATACAACTACACACTCTCTCGCATACTGATATATCTTGTTGGAACCTGGATGCATGGAATACTAAGAGTAATGCGCTTCCTGTAACACCTCCTTACGCAGCTCTCCACTAGGCACACATAATCTAACACCATGCCACAAAGAACCATCTTTAGCAATGGTAAAATCATCCTCCAATCTTGCTCTCACCTGAGCTCTAATGCCCCTCAGAGATATATCCTCATACTGGGTTGTCTTGATCCTTTTTATCAACTCTGAGTTTATCTGCAACTCCCACATCTGTATGGAAAAACCAGGAACTATCACCTCAATGCCCAAGCTCTCTAAGTCCTCTAATAAATACTGATCCTACGTCAAAAATATAGCTATCGGATACCTGATCAAGGCATCGATAACTATATTGGCTTTCCTAGGATACTACAAAGATAAATCAAAAAAATTTATCAGTTCTAGCCACCGACGCTGCCTCATGTTCAACTCCTTTTGAGTGAAAACGTACTTTAAGCTCTTGTGGTCTATGAAGATCTCCACACGCTCTCCGTACAAATAGTGTTTCCACAACTTCAAGGCAAAGATAACTACTATCAACTCCAAATCGTGGGTAGGATAGTTTTTTTTATGAGGATGCAACTGCCTAGATGCATAGGCAATAACTTTCTCATTCTGCTGAAGAACACAATCCAGCACTTTTCCCCATACATCACTATAAATAGTGAAATCTCCAGACCCTGATGGCAACGTCAAAATAGGAGTAGACGTCATCCTCGCCTTTAATTCCTCAAAAGAAATATGGCACTCCTCTATCCAAATAAACTCTACATCCTTCCTGGTGAGTCTAGTCATCGGCTCGGTAATCCTTGAAAAATATTGCACAAACTTCCTGTAGTAGCCTGCCAAACCCAAAAAACTTTTGATCTCTGTCACTGAACTCGGGGTCTTCCAAGATTCCTCTACTGCAATCTTCTTTGGATCTACTAAAATTCTATCACCAGTCATAATATGTCCTAAGAACTCCACCTTGTCCAGGAAGAACTCATACTTGGACAGTTTCTCATACAGCTTCTCCTTCCTCAACATATCCAACATAATCCACAAATGCTCCTCGTGCTCCTCTGGTATCTTCGAGTATATGAGTATGTCATCAATGAACACCACCACGAACTTATCAAGTTACTGGTGGAATACCTTGTTCATCAAATTCATAAATACCGTCGGGGCATTAGTCAACCCAAACAGCATCACCATGAACACATACTGGCCATACCGAGTCCTTAAAGAAGTCTTCGGAATGTCCTTCGGCTTTACTTTCATATGATGGTATCCTGATCTCAAGTCTATCTTGGAAAACACCTTGGTGCCACTCGACTGATCGAATAGGCCATTAATCCGTGGTAACGGGTATTTATTCTTCATAGTAAGATTATTCAATGCCCTATAATCGATGCACATGTGCACCGATCTATCCTTCTTTGGTTCAAACAATACTGGGGCTCTCCACGATGAAGAACTGGATCTGATAAACCCCTTATCCTGTAATTCATCAACTTGCTTCTTCAGCTCGACCAGTTTGCTGTTGTTCACTCTATAGACATACTGTAAAATTGGTTCTATACTTGGCACCAAGTCTATAGAGAATTCAACATCTTGATCTGGCGACAATTCTGGCAATTCCTTAGGGAACACATCTAAGAACTCTGCTATCAACGGATGTGGCAACTCCTTGTCTTCTACCATAGCTCCACAGATAATGCCTTCTCTCTTCTCTGCAGCTCCTCTAGCAAACTCAAACTCTAGCTCTCCTGGCGGTCTAAACAAAACTCTACCTCCTCTGCAATCTATACTAGCATGGTGTCTACTCAACCAATCCATCCCGAGTAGAATATCGTAACTCGGAAGTGGTATTACAAGTTGACACGTATTCATCTTTTGGTCTCCCACAGTAACTCTCAGATCCGTGCAAATATCACTAACCAGGATAATGTCTCCCCCGGTCATGATCTTGCAAAGACTCAGCTACTATCAAATAATGCTAAAACTACCAAATGATACCTCAGAGCAAAAGAAACAGATATAAACTATGGGAAGCACCACTATCAAAGAATGCTAAAGATGGAATAGAATCAACATGGCACATGATGTAATATATTCAAAGAAGGACAGTTAAAGATCAATTATCAATATCAAGGAAGAACAATTGAAATAAACAATAGAGTTTTTCCTAGATGTGATTGAGTATTCTCAGCCTATAGCCTATATCATATATCCTGAAATAGGCTCATAATAGCACCCAAATTAGAGCACCACTACGAATTGTACTAATTACGACCTCGAAGACCTGCATAGGCCACCACTAAAAATATATCATAATCCACACCCGGTGAAGGGGCACGAGTAGCGAACAACGCCCGGTCGACGTCGCAGCATAGGCGGTAGAACGATATTTGGGTAAACTATTTATCTAGCAATCAAGATATAATATTGCCACCAATGAAATATGAATACTTAATCACATATCTATAAGATAAAATAATCGTACGAATAAGATAAAATAACTGAAAAAATAATACAACTCACAAGAAAAGGCAATATCCAAAGAGTCATATAAAGGAATACTAATAACAAAATGCTAGACACAAATCCAGTACAAAAAGATCTATCTACTGAGTTACGAGTCATGGATCGTCTGTGTAAATCGGGATGAGACCCTCCTAAGCCAAAGTCTCTGGCTCTAAGCCAACTATGTCCTGAATGTCATCTGGAAAAAATATATCCATTCAGAAAAGGAGCAAAGTACTTCTCTAACAATAGTTCCAATAAATAATATAAACTATGCAATAGTAAATAGAGAGAATATACAAGATACAATATACAGGTATAAGAGATATGCACAATAGGAATACTGAAAATAAATACAAGAATGGGCATCATAGAAATAAGCAAGAAATACTACTACTAAGTGAGTGAGTACCACCTTCAACATGTGATCGGCTTGGGAACTTGCACAAGGATTATAGCCTGGTTAATCATACGTGTGGTGTATGATTAACACTATTTAAGAAATAAGACATGTACAAGGAGAGTATGATCACATATCTACACTAACACTCTCCTCCCCCGACTGGTATAGTAGATGCAACCATGGTACGTTATGACACGGGATTCACTGGGTAGGTAGCTAGTCTTCCCAAGAATCAATGTATGTATATGTACAAGAAGAACAAGGAACAAGGATTCTACATGATACACCATAAATACCAAGAAATAACATCTCATAACGAGATTCGGATATACCAATCCGTATAACCAATGTGTCAAGAAATTAAGGATATCTACAATAAATACAAGAGACATAGAGGATATCATAAATGAGAAATTATCAGATAATATACTTGCCTGGAATCTGGTGAACAGTATCGAAGATGTCCAGTATGATGCCTTAGAGACCTAAATATGGAATAATACATTAATACAAGATTTTAGAATAAAACTAAGTCAAACTAGTCAAATTCTAGGTCATAAAGTCATTTTTAAGTCAAAACAGTCAAACTATGTTAACTCTAGGTCAAACTAGTCAAACTTGGTCAAACTAGCTATTTCTATGTTGTATGAGTCCATCTCTAGAATATCGGATCCATACACTATGTTACTATGCTATACTAGCTATGTTTAGGATACTAGGATGACATAATACCGTATCATAAGATACGTAAGTTATTAGATATAAAAATACAATAATACATATACAAGATAAAAATATATAGCACTCCTAGCTAAACTAATGCTAAGTGGATATATTGGCTTTGAACCAAAAGCGGTATCACACCACCTACCTACCCATCTTGATATACAAACTTAATACCTTGAGTATAAACCAATACCTTGACATTACCTTGGTATCACAAGGTAATCTAATATCTAACATTAACTAACTAACCATATATACCTCACTATACACTAATATGCATTTATACTCATAACTTATACCATTATTATACCAAACTAACATACTAACATACCTAACTGATATTCAATACCCATACCATATGATACCTCAACTCTCACTACCTTGGTGTAACTCAAGGTAAACTAAAAATAATATTAACCAATGATAATATGCTAATGCTAACTAGTGCTTATATATATATATTAATAACATATATAAATAAATAACTAACAATATGAGCTAACTTAGCTTATCTACAACTTAATCTCTAAGTACTTATTCTACACACTAATGTTACTGTTGCTTATTGCTGCTACTTATTGCTTATCGCTGCTAATACTTATTGTTTTGGCTGCTGTTGTTGAAGCTTACTGCTTCTGCTGCTGCTGCAGCTTACTACTTGCTGCTGCTGGAGCTTACTGCTTTTGTTGCTGCTTCTTGCTGTTGCTTTTTATTGTTTCTGCTGCTGCTTCTGTTGCTGCTTCTTGCTGCTGCTTTTTTGTTGTTTCTGCTGCTGCTTCTTGCTGCTTATCCTGCCTGCTTATTGCCCCATAGCTCACATGCACACATCTATACACACATATACACACACACATACACATATAAATATATGTGTGTGTGTGTGTGTGTGTGTGTGTGTGTGTGTGTGTGTGTGTGTGTGTGTGTGTGTGTGTGTTAACACATACACATAACCACACTAATGATGCACATGAACTCTTATACTCTCCAAGGACCTCCACCAACATATCATAATAAAATTAAAAATATACATATAACTATATATATATATTTTTATATCATATAATAATTATAATTATAATACTCTAATAGCTATAACCGAGGTAAATTGAATTATAATGCAAAAAATTAAATACGTGGAGTGTACCGCACCCGTATCACACTCAATCTATGATACACTTACGATAAAGCTCCACCATACCACCAAACGTACCTCAAAGGACACGAGTAGGTCTAAAATTATAATTAGAAGCAACACAAAGTGTTAGCTATTCATCTACGTGCCCGTGTCAAAATATGACATGCTCAAACCCCGTGTCGGAAGAAAATTCCAAAATTAACCCGTATCGCCAAATTGTCGGGATATGACCTACACGTATCTAATTATGGATATGACACTAGTCACACACAATCAAACATATGTCAATTTGGTCTAATTGAACTATTGACAAACATAAGATATGTCAATTTCAAAATTCCCCCAAAATTGACACAAAATACCACATAACTTTCTCCATAGGCCTCCTATGAACCTAATTCCTCTTCCTATGTGTAGACTTAGTACATGAAAGGTTTCCTAATGATTAAATTATAGATTTAGAGTCTAATTAGAAAGGAAAAATTGAATTGTACTAATTGGAAGATGGATTTATAATACAATTCTCCAAATGAGTGCCAAGAGCCTTCATCTTGTAGATCCTTACTTTATCCTTAAAGATTCTTGCTTCCTTCTTGTATATCCTTGCTTCCTTCTTATTCTAATAGCCTTTAATGATGAGTAGGGAAGGAATTGGAAAGAAATTTAGGTAGGAATTGGTATAGGGATGAAGGAATTTCGAAGAAAGAAATTCTAGATCAAGATTTGGAATAAAATATAAAGAGGGAGAGTCTCTCTCCTCCCTATATGGTGGACGGCCTCAACCCCTCCTCCAAGCTACAATAAAATATCCATAATACCCCTTGGGGCTTTTCATGAAGGAATTAATTAAGGAGGTAAGGTTCTAATCCAATTGGTTTAACTAATTAATTCATCCTCCTAATGAATGAGATTACTATTGGGCCAATTCTAACTAGAATAAAATATTGGTCCATGGATCTAATCTAAACTAGTTAGGTCCACTAACAAATATTCAAAATCAAATACTAACATCTAACAATAAATAAATAATATAATAAATAAATTTACAACATGCATAATATTTAATTAATTATGAAATGAATAAAATACCCTTTTCTAGAAAATATGGTAGTGACACCTAAACCTACTACTAAGCTACTACCACTACTATCCAAGGCATGCTCACGGTTGGGGCTAGGATTTAGCCAAGGAGAGGAGAAGGAGAAAAAAAATAAAGAAAGTGAATAAAATAAAGAAGAATGAGGAGGAGAGAGAAATGAAAGGCTATATATATCAAATAGTGACTAGCACTATTCATAATTCTAAAAATTATATGAGAGTAGCTAAAATAATCCATAATTTACATAAAAAAATTATACATCTATAACACACATATACCAGATCAAAAACAAGAAAACAAAAATAGTGAGACGAGTCTCACAACTACCTACTTTCCCATATGACTATTAACGGCAAAAGTCTGAGGCAAAAAGTGCAACGTCCACCGTCCCATCTATTTCTTTCCATGTGAAAATAATATACATGATGGGCGACGATCACGAGGAACCCAGCTATCAACAGGGCCTCAAAATCTTCAAGTCCATGATGCAAAACCATGAGCTCGTCAATGCAGGACTTGGCCCAGACAATGCTGGAGATCAAGGCAAATATAGCCTCACAACCAACAAGGGCTCTAGTCAAGCAAGCCTGGACCCGAGGACCAAAAGGGATTCAAATGCATCTGCTCCACCCACTGGCAATAATTATCGCCTTCCCGGATCGTCTGCTCCTTCTGTAGTCGATAAAGCTCAAAAAGCAATGTAGGAAGTATGCGAACTCCGGGCCCGCCTAGACTCAATGGGCAATCAAACTCATTACACGAGCACGTAATTTGACAACCGTATCCCCTCAAGTAGAGAGATATACCATACCCTCCCAAGTACAAGCCCTTTAACTTAACTCTATTTGATGGGAAGATATCTCTCCATCAATTCATTAGTTATTTTTAGACGACAATAGGGTATCTGCCTCGCAACGACGCCCTCTTAACCAAGCTATTTATCGGGGCATTATCTAGAATAGGCTTTGATTGGTTCTGTAGCCTCTAGGACAACTGCATTTTATTGTTTGACGATCTCAAAGGTCTTTTCCTTGCTTGGTTCTACGACGAGGGAAATGACATGATGATGTCCTCTTTAATGGATATCACACAAAGAGAGAAAGAGTCTGTATGGGAATATATTGAGCGGTAAAGGCAAACTGTACTAAAGTTATCCCCCAGTAACCCTGAGTCCACGCTGATGGACACCTGGCGGAGAAATCTTCTTCCCACAGTCAGACTCTTGATGGATGACTATCATTTTAAAGACTGGACGACGTTTATCATAAATATTGTCGGTACTGAGAAGAAAGAAAAAGACGCCCGCCTCTTGGGAATACAGATCCCCGTCACTGATGATAGGGAAAATACCCTTAAAATAGCAACAACAACAGCGGCAAATAGCACCCCAGATGGCAAGGGAAAGCAGGCTCTTGTCGCCAATATAACCAAGAAGCCTGAGCAAATATTCGCAGAGGCTCCAAAATAAAAGAAAATCTATTCTTTCGAAGATGATTTTGTTATGGAATTCATTAACATACTAATGAAGGGAAGTAAGCTTTGGCTTTCCAACGTCAAGCACCCTAATAAAGCAGTCGATGTGAATAATCCAAAGTACTGTCACTACCATCGATACGTCTACCATACGATGAGGGTTTGCTATACCGAAGTGGTACATTCAGTATCTGCTCGACACCAAGGCCCTCACATTGGACTTCGATGACAAAATAGTTGCCGCTAACATGGTATCTCTCAAGTTCGATAACTTTTCGGCAATAGAAACCCAAGAAAGAGTGATCCTAATCCCCAGGGCAATAATAGAGGTTGTCAATCTCCCGCCAGCTTGTGACCAAACAGCCGGGTTGATACCTCTTACCACATCACAGGGGAAGGTCATGTCCAGAGTTGATGCAGCAGGTAACACCTTTCGCCACCAAGGCCTAGGGCAAGAAGTCCAAGTCCTGCTATACGGTTTCTCTTCCTTCGGAAGAAGCTATAGAAGAAACAGCAAGGTCAGACCTGGCATACCAACAAGAATATGATATTCCTGACGATTGTGCATTTCTAATTGCCACACCTACAACATATGATCCAGGTCCATCCCAGCCTCCGACAGCGGACAAGTCCAAGTAAAAAAAATTTGCTTTGACAAACCGTTGTGCAAAGATATAGCTTAGGGGCTGGAGAAGTACTACAACTTTGATATCTTGGCATAACTAGATAATACTCCAACAAAGTTGTTAATATTTGAGCTTCTATGACTCTCCAAAGATACTCGGGTTGGTCTGAGTGAGGCATTACAGAATGCTGATACGTAGCTGGCGCAGGTCAAGCCGCCAGCTAAGAATCCTGCTGCATGCCCCCACCAATAATGTGATAGAGATGATACCCAATACCACATTCTTTCAATAAGACATGTTGCTAAAGAATAATTGACATTATGGTCCACTGTATTACACATGGTACATTTGCACCATCAAGGTGGACCGGATGCACATTGATCTCGATTTATCAGTCAGCATCATCCCACGAAGTCTACTTCAGACCTTCGATATCCTGATGCACCGCCTGGAAGCAACCAATACTGCCACTAGTTGCTTCAATGCAGGAAGGAGCTACCCTTTGGACAAGATTCTCTTGAAGTGGCACACTAATGACTTTGAAACAGAGGTCACCGGCTACGACATTGACATAGACGTATCCTACAACGTCCTATTGGGATGTTCGTGGATACATTAATACATGATCATACCATCAGTCTTGTACTAGTGCTCGAAGTACATGGACGATCATGGTATTGTCAAGATAGATTTTGCCGACATTGATCCATACTAAGAGGTTAAGGCCTATTGCTCTGACTCGATCCTCTATAAGCAAGTCCACCAATATGAAGGTAGAAATGATGCCTACGATAAGGCCGAGACTGGGACAACATCGGACGCGATCCCGACACAGCCCCTCCCGTTAGGGTAAAACTGTACAAGAAAGCACCTGAACCTCTGGTCGTTCGCCTTCGTAGACTAAGTCGATCGCTGAAGAAAGATCCGGCACCTACTACGACTTTTGAACCTCTAGTGGTAGAGCTGCATAGGAGACCTCCAAAGTTGTCGCTCGTACTGGAGGTAGATCTCAAAAAAGATGAACTAGAAGAGTACGTAGCCGCTCACGCTAATGTCCCTTCTCTTGACGATATAATTCATGAGGATAAGATACCTTATTTTATGAATAAATGGCTATCTTTGAACTACTCAAATATTGTACATCTCAGCATATTTTATTCTATTGAGCATGGTCTAGGCCTGCACATGCATACACAGGTGCTACCACCTATGAAGTGAATCAAATTCTCCCCAATGAAAACTCCTAATTCATAGTTCCAGCAAAGAAGAAGGAAGACAAACTCATCATCTTCGATAGAGTAAAAAGTCCCCAATCCTCTGTCCCAGATGAACTGGAGTCAGAACTCGACACCGATAAAATACCACTTCACTGGTAAAGCTCTCAAACTAAGCACCCTATCTAGAGGATGGGATATTATTTGAGAGTTATTAGGGGCTTAAACTACGGCAAAGGCCGACGACTGCCTCTGCTTCTGTGAGCTCCTTCAGGCAAGTTCAAAGATTACCATCATAAGATCAAGCATGGCTTATAGTACGTTATACCTTCCACGACCCCCAAAGGCTCGTATAAAGAAGATGAGTTACACTCTCACTCTTCATAATCTTTCTCTTGGGACTCTAATATCAGTATCGGAGAGATGCTCAAACAAACGTTGTCTGCCAATATGGTGTCAACTGACCCTGAGAAAGATGACGAGGAGCCACATGAACTCTTTGAAGTATAAGCATGGGCCCAATGCCTAGACTCACAATAGGAGACGCGATTCAAGCAACGGGAACCTTCTACTAAGGAAAAAGTCATATAAATCGATCTGGACGACGAATCCTCTCCTAAACCTATATTTGTAAGAAAAGTTCTGTCCAATGAGGATCAGGAATCCCTACTACAGCTCGTCAATGAGTACATCGATGTCTTCGTCAGGCGCTACAAAGATATGCTAGGGTTGTACCCCCGGATTATGATCCACAAGCTCAATATCTTGCCAAACGCTAAGCCGGTCAAGCAACATCAACAACGGTTTCTGTCGGACATCATGAACGCCATCGAAGTTAAAGTCAACAAACTGAGCTAGTGGCTTCATCCACGAGAAACAACATCCGGATTGGGTGGTCAACATCGTGCCCGTCATAAAAAAGAACGAGAAGATTCAAATCTATATTGACTTTCGTGATCTAAAGTGGCATCTCCTAAGGACGAGTTTTCCCTTCCGATCACAGACATTATGATCGACAATAATTATGTATTCTTGTGTATGTCCTTCATGGACGAATTCTCAAGTATAATCAAATCAAGATATTTTTGGACGATGAGAAGCATACATCATGTCAGTACCATATTTCTGAAAAAGGGGCATTTTGTCTCTTGTATTAGTTGTATATATATTATTTATAATTTATATAATGTGTATGGTATATATATTATTATTAATATTATAGTTTAGTGGGCTAGACATGATGTGACCATTAGACTCAACCTTAGACTAGTCATTTTGGACAAAACTAGTCATTTCCCTTCATTAATTAGAAACTAGTTAAACAACTCATTAGAATATAAAAACCCTACTTATTGGAAAATCCTTCATGAAATCCTAGAGGACATTTTGGTCTTTGTGCCTTAGCAAAACCCTAGGTCTCTAAGTGGTCGGTCCACATAGAAGAAGGGGGAGCCTCCCTCTAGCCTCATTAAATGTTCAATAAAATCCTAGCTTGAGTTTTTCCCCAAAACCCCTCATTCCTCCAGCAAATTTCAAAAAATTAATCCCAAATCTCTCTCATTTCCCTCATCAAAGAAGACTAGAAGCTAGGGTCTCAAGGTGTAACCTCCGATTTCCAAATTTCCGAAATAATTAGATTTTTAATTTATTTTAATTACCAAGTTATAAAATATTTTCTCCTTGAATTCTTGTATTTGATTTTGAACAATATTTGATTTTAGAAGGTGATTTAAAAATCTTTTATAAAAATTATTTTTATAAATGTCGCTTTCTTATAAAATAAATAGATGAATGATGATGTAAATATGATACTCTAGCTTCGAATATTTATTGGCTTGAAATCATAAAATTATTTGTTTAATAAAATTATTGAAGGACTAGTTGTTTCATAATAAATTTTCATATCCATTTTGGAATAGTAAATAAATAGATTACATATTTTCTAGGGTTTGAAATACGGTTGATTAGTAGCTAATTTAATCAGTTAGCCTGGAAGCCTCTTAAAACATTTTCATAAATTATATTTTTCTATTAAATTATAAGTTTACCATCTCCCATTTACACCCTCATTTTTTTCCCACATGAAAAACTCATTTATATATGATCTGGGCCATCCATTATTGGGCCAATCCTCACCCTTCATCCCGCACCCTCTCTCCCTATTTAAGTCCCTCCTCACCATTCCCAAGAAATCCTAACTAGCCCTCACAAATCCCCACAAGCCAACAACCATCACCATTTTTGTGTGCTCGTGTCCGTGTGTCCAGCATTACCGTGTCAGCCGTGTTGGCCTCGGGTCCGACCCCGGGTGTCTCACCGTATCCATTCATTTCCTGTGTCCAGATTTACAATATTATAACCAGATTTTCGTGTCCGACACACCCGGACACATCTACCTCCACCACAGCAAACACCTAACCCTGTGTCCAACATCTGGACACACCCACCACTGTACAGTATATTCAAACCCCTGTGTCCAACACCCGGACACGTCCACAGTACACCCAATCCCCGTGTCCAACCTCGGACACACCCAGCACCGTGCATCATCCCCGTGTCCAGCCTCGGATACGATCCACCCGACTCATGCAAAGCAAAACCCTAACCTAGATCCGTCGACCGTCGCCGGCGACTGGGATCCCCTCCTCGGCGTCGAGCTGCCATCCCCTCCTTCCGCCGCGTCGAGCTCGGACACCGCCGCCTCGAAGATCCGCCGCCTCCTCGAACCGAGCACCGCCGCCTCAGATCCGTCGAGCCGTGGCCGCCTCCGTCGAGCCGAGCTTCGCCGCCGCTTCCTCACCGGAGCCGACGTTGTCGCCGCCGATCTGGCTTAGATCCAGCCATTGTCGAGCTCCGCTGCCGCCGCTGATTTCTACCGCCGACGCCACAGATCCGCCGCCGAGTTCGACCGCCGACGCCGTGCCGCGTGATCGGCGGACTTCCCCGACCGTCGACGCCGGAAACCTAGGTGAGCTCTTCCCTTCCCTCTTTCCCTTTTCTTTCGATTCAGGGGCTGAATGGGTTAGTAATATAATTAGTTTAATTTATAATTAGAGTAGTTAATTATTTCTTAATTAGTTAATTAATTTATTAATCAGTAGTTAATATAATTAGTTAATTTATATTAGTTATAATTAATCAGTTAATTATTTATTAATCAGTAATTAATTATTAATCAGTTAGTAATTATTAATTAATTAGTTTACTATTTTCATATAATTAGTTAGTAATTTTATGTAACTAGTTTAGTAAATAAAATATAATTAGTTTTATTGTTCTTTATGGATGAAATTAGTTATTTATTATGTGTAAAATTTAGTTATGTATTATAATTAAAAGGGTTTTGATTATGCAAAAATATAATAATTTTTGGGGGTTTATATTATTAATTAAAAATATAGTTTCAATAATAAAAATAAGATAAAATTGGTTATTTGGACTGGTAACTGAAATTACTAGAGATACGTAAATATGAGGGCTTTTACATAAATTCTAGATTTTTATAAATAAACTTTTAATTGTAATTATTGTTCAAAATAAATTCGAAATAATTTTCATTAAATTAAGGTGTTACTTTAATTACGAACAAACGACCATTTCCCCTATTAGCCTGGTATCCTTATCTCGATTTTCGTGCCGAACTCCGATCTTGGACTTCCTTATATAGTTTCTAGCTATTTGGACTGCTCCGGACCCATTGGAACCAACTGCTATTTCATTTGGGATCACCTTGAGGAGTGTGGCATTATATGCATTCTTTGATTTGTTATATATATATATGAAATATTTGATTGATATATATATATATACAAATAGGTATTTTGGTATAAAAATATATATTTATTAGTGTACAATTACTAATAGACACTTATATATATATATATTATATACGTTTTTATTGGTATATACCCTGAGTGTAAATGTGTACTATATACGTATCCCTACTAGATGACCCTAGTTGACTAGAGCCATGCCTGGCATAGCACTGAGGCCAGTGTATTTCTATTGTGTGTTAGTGTAGCATCTGATACAAGTGATATTATTATATATTTATAGGACTGTCGGATTCTCCAGACGATACTCTGGGATAGGACATTGGTATTGACAGCTAAGGACCCAAGGCGAGTACATTCTCTGATTAGTTTCTAATTTATGATATCTCCTATGTTCACTGTATCTAGTATAAATATCCATGCTCTTGACACGCTGGTTACACGGATTGGTATACACGGATCTAGTCATAAGATGTTATTCCTTATTCATGGTGTAGCCTGTACAAGACTTGTTTCCTTGATATCTTGTGCATGTACAGACACTGAGACCCGGGGAGATTTTCTACCTTCCTAGGGAATCCCGTGCCATAGCGTACCATGATTGGATCTATTATACCAGTCGGGGGAGGGGAGTATTTTAGTGTAGATATGTGATCATACCCAACTTTCCATGCATCATAGCTCACCCCACATCTCACGTCGGGTGCGGCCTGACCATCTCCATGCTTCATAGCTGTTACGTGTGATTAACCTGACCTCTACATGCATCATAGCTAACCAACGGTTAGCCTGACCTTCATGAATCATAGCTAATCACATGTAACCAGCCTGATCAAGTTCCCAAGCCGATCACATGTTAAAGCTAGTACTCAAACACTTAGTCATAGTTTCTTGCTCATGGACATATTGTTTCTTCTCCTGCATTTACTTACAGTATTTCCAGTATTTCTTTTATTTCTCGTACCTATACATGCTTCTGGTATATTTTCATCTAGAACTGCTACATAGTTTATATCATTAATATAGAACTGCTATTTAGAGATGTACTTTGCTCCTTCCTGACTGGAAAATATTTTTTCCAGACTGTGACCTTAGTAGACTAGTTTCTGACCCACTTGAGGATTGGAAGTTAATGATTGCAGGTATGATTATTTTGTCGTTAGACTTGTCTTGTATTTCTTGTTTGCCTTGATATCTCATCGTGCTTTAGTTTATGTGATTGAGTATTTCTAGCATTATGTTATGATATCCACGTCTCCTTATGGAGTTGGGTATTCACGTGAGTTTGATTAGATAGTTACATGACCTAGACAGCGTTCTACCGCCGATGCCGCGGCGTAGGCTGGACGTACCCACGCACTCGTGCCCCTAAACCGGGTGCGGGTAGTGACACAAGGACCATTGGAGGAGGAGAAGTTTGGCTAGAGAACCCTTAGTTTTGTATTGGAAATCCATCTTCCAAGAGGTAAAATTTTACTACTGCGTACCTGCTATAGAATATAGGACATAGGATACTAGGATGAGAGAGGATACTCAATCACAAATTAATTGAGAGATTCCTGGGATGACCCTTGAGAATCTCATTATAAATTCCAATTTAAATCCTTCCCCCTTGTTCCCGTCTGCTCTCGCTTGTTGTTATTGAACTTGATCCTTATTGATCAGTTATTAAATTAAAATCTTGGTATCATTGTTGAGTTTGATTCTTGTTGACCAGTTGTTAAATCTAATTCTTGGTATCGTTGTTGAGTTGATTTCATATCGAGATGAATTTTATGGGCTAAAATTTATGGTATCATCTGATGACATATGTTGATGAGGACAGAGAGAAAGGTAAAACGTCTACTTTGGTTATGGACCCTAGAGTTTATCGCAGCCATATTAGCTGTGGTGACGAGAACGTAGGAACCTGACTTGGATGTACATACTACAGTTATGAAACTTAGAGTCTCTCGTAGCCATACCGGTTGGCATGGCGAAGATTCTAGATGACATGATTATAGAGTTGCATACCTTAGTTATAAAATCTATCGTTTATCGCATCTATGCTTACTGGCGTGGCGAGGATTCTGAGTGTCATGATTTCAGACAGACGTGTATGATTATCAGGTTGTATCTTAAATTGGTTCTTAAAGTATCATCTCAAGACTTATCTATTTATGTTATTCCAGGACTTTGTTCCATCGCTTCTTTTCTTTACTAGCAGTAAAGATACCTTCAGTCCTTAACCCAGTTCTTTTGAGCCTTATTTCTTTAAGGATCCTTGTTAGTGTGATAATTAGTGACTTGCAATTTTGGTTGTGACTTGTATTAGTTGACTGAGTGTGACTTGTGAGTTGTAAGTGTTTCTTAGTTGGACATGTGAGCAGTAGGCTTTAATCTAGAGTTAGCCCTTAGCATAGTACCTTGTAACGATGGTTTTGGGATAAGTGTCATTAGAGACTGTGAGTAGGGGGATAGTATAGAGTATCAGTGATAGATCTCAGAGTTAGTATCAGAGCCAATTACCCGTCCTGGATAATCATGATTATGTAATTGAGTGATCTATGTAAACAATTAAGTATCCAAAAATTGTGTTAAGGATTAATGGAGCATAACGTTCAATTTGATGATTGATATCGAGCGTGTTAAAGGTAAAGAAATTTATATGCATGAGGAGTTATAATAGGGTGTCATGAGTAGAGAAATATCGGAATTAGTAATGAAGATGGTGAAGCGTATCACAGACCAGTTTAGCAGGCTGAAAAGGTTAAAAGGAAATACCTATACAACCATCGAGATGAAGAACCATATACATGCCCATGAGAGTAAAGAAACATGAGTATTATAGTAGATACATGTAATCATGAGTTATAATGAGCTTGATGAATGATCCATTAATGCAGCTAGTGATATAATACCAAGAGTGCTAATAATTCTATATCGAGGATTAGTCAAGAATAACGTTAATAATAGTAAGCACTCTGTGTGATGATAATTTAATGATATACCAGTTGACATAAATTGAAATCATGAAAGAAAATACAGGTGATGATAACTTTGATCGATGGAGATAATGGTGCAAGTGATTCAGGCAGTACAATTTTAGTACACAGTTATAGACACTAGATACATTGAGTGCACCTTGAGTATCAGAGACCGCGAGCACTGATATGTACATTTGTGGAGTTATAAATTAAAAGGTGGAAATAAAATTTTATTTTTGAATAATTGAGGAGTTGAGATTACGTCATTAAATTTTGAGGATTCAAATATGAACTCAATAAATATGGTTAAGGCTACAAAGATTTTTGGAGTGGTTAAATTTTTATTTCGATGTTGAGTATCTGATTTTGAGGAAGTATATACAATTTATTTTAAGTTGATCGAGAAGTTAAACCTTGACGATTAGTTTGAGGATTAATTTTATGGTAGATGAGAGATATGAATATTATTATATGAGTAGATGATATACATGTGTAAGGATCTGGTGATTTGAGCATGATTGAGATGGCACCGCAGACTGACTTGGGTGTCCATCTAAAGTTGTATTGGAAAGAACAGTATTTAGTATGGTGTTGCACTTGACGTATAATTGAGTGATAAGAACGACTAGGATGAACAATTGTAGTAGGAACGGAAACTGACAGCGGGTATGGTACTAAAGAGATAGAGGTATCAACTTGGATGCATTATTGAATCATGGTTATATTAGATATTCTTGGCATCAGACTTTGGCATTAATAGACAGGTGTGTGCAATACAGATATATTCATGGATCTTGTGGATTAATGATTAGTTGAGATGGGTACCAGTGTACAGGAATATAAAATTTGTTAGTGAATGTGCTAGAGTTAAGTGTTTGTTAGAGATAGCAGATACCGCAAGAAATATGTTAACAGGTTCTTTCTTTCCCTCCTAATGATTCCTTCTTCCATCTTTCGATTGATTGATTTTCCTAATACTGTAGTTCGTATTCATGATTTTCTTGTTAGGGTATAACTAGTAGTACACCTTAACAGGACTGCAATACCATGACAAAAGATGCATGACCTATATATATTTTTCTTAAATTGCATGGCTGTAGGTAGAGTTTTCTTAAACCATGATCATTAAGGTTTGACCATAACAAAGATCTATGACAAGGTTATGACCGACAAAAGAGACAAGATGATTAATTGTGGGTGAGCATTAATTTAAATAAAGAATTTAGGGGTTGTTATAACAGAGATGATGGATCATTAATTTTGCGAAAATCGAGGTATGATTGAAATTCGAGGATAAACATTAACTTAAATTGAGAGTTAAGAAATTCACAGGGCAAAAATCGAAGATTTATTAAGGTCTTGATATGATTGATTATTAAAATTTGAGAATTTTTTTTTGAAAGATTATCATTTTATCTATTGATTGCAAGATAGAAATTGAAATTTTATATTATGAATGTTGCATTGAAGATTCTGAAAGTATCGCATCGTTGAGTATTTGAGGAAAAAGAAAATTGGGAAATGAAATCGTTAATGGAATAGTGTCAAATTCAATTCTCGGGAGGAGAATTTAGATTTGAATAAGCATCAATTGAATTTGAGTTAGAAGAGTAAGATGATTGATGGATTAGTGGTTAAAATTTAAATTTTGGAACTCGATTTTTATAAATGTGCGTTGATTGTATTTCAATTGGAGGATTGGATATAAAAATAAAAAATAAAAAAAAAATCCTTGAGTATTTAGATACAAACTTAAAATTTTGGAAGAGATTATGACAAAGGGGATTTGATTTTTAAACTTGAAGATTTTTCAGGAATATGATGTTGTATAATTTTTGAAAGGTTGTGAAATAACATTATGAAATTACTTCTTGATTATTGGTTTAAAATTTAAATTTTGATAGAAATAATATGATGAGTAAAGGCAATTATTGAGGATCCTAAATTTCGAGGACGAAATTTTTTTAAGGTGGGTAGACTTGTAACCTCCGATTTCTAAATTTTCGAAATAATTAAATTTTTAATTTATTTTAAATACCAAGTTATAAAATATTTTCTCCTTGAATTCTTGTATTTGATTTTGAACAATATTTGATTTTAGAAGGTGATTTAAAAATCTTTTATAAAAATCATTTTTATAAATGTCGCTTTCTTATAAAATAAATAGATGAATGATGATGTAAATATGATACTCTAGCTTCGAATATTTATTGGCTTGAAATTATAAAATTATTTATTTAATAAAATTATTGAAGGACTAGTTGTTTCATAATAAATTTTCATATCCATTTTGGAATAGTAAATAAATAGATTACATATTTTCTAGGGTTTTGAAATACGGGTTGATTAGTAGCTAATTTAATCAGTTAGCCTGGAAGCCTCTTAAAACATTTTCATAAATTATATTTTTCTATTAAATTATAAGTTTACCATCTCCCATTTACACCCTCATTTTTTTTCCCACATGAAAAACTCATTTATATATGATCTGGGCCATCCATTATTGGGCCAATCCTCACCCTTCATCCCGCATCTTGTCTCCCTAATTAAGTCCCTCCTCACCAATCCCAAGAAACCCTAACTAGCCCTCACAAATCCCCACAAGCCAACAACCATCACCATTTTTGTGTGCTCGTGTCCGTGTGTCCAGCATTATCGTGTCAGCCGTGTTGGCCTCGGGTCCGACCCCGGGTGTCTCACCGTATCCATTCTTTTCCTGTGTCCAGATTTACAATATTACAACCAGATTTTTGTGTCCGACACACTCGGACACATCCACCTCCACCACAGCAAACACCCAACCCTGTGTCCAACATCTGGACACACCCACCACTGTACAGTACATTCAAACCCCTGTATCCAATACCCGGACACGTCCACAGTACACCCAATCCCCGTGTCCAGCCTCGGACACACCCAGCACCGTGCATCATCCCCGTGTCCAGCCTCGGACACGATCCACCCGACTCATGCAAAGCAAAACCCTAACCTAGATCCGTCGACCGCCGTCGGCGACTGGGATCCCCTCCTCGGCGTCGAGCTGCCGTCCCCTCCTTCCGTCGCGTCGAGCTCGGAAACCGCCGCCTCGAAGATCCACCGCCTCCTCGAACCGAGCACCGTCGCCTCAGATCCGTCGAGCCGTGGCCGCCTCCGTCGAGCCGAGCTTCGCCGCCGTTTCCTCACCGGAGCCGACGTCGTCGTCGCCGATCTGGCTTAGATCCAGCCATTGTCGAGCTCCGCTGCCGCCGCTGAGTTCTACCGCCGACGCCACAGATCCGCCGCCGAGTTCGACCGCCGACGCCGTGCCGCGTGACCGGCGGACTTCCCCGACCGTCGACGCCGGAAACCTAGGTGAGCTCTTCCCATCCCTCTTTCCCTTTTCTTTCGATTCAGGGGCTGAATGGGTTAGTAATATAATTAGTTTAATTTATAATTAGAGTAGTTAATTATTTCTTAATTAGTTAATTAATTTGTTAATCAATAGTTAATATAATTAGTTAATTTATATTAGTTATAATTAATCAGTTAATTATTTATTAATCAGTAATTAATTATTAATCAGTTACTAATTATTAATTAATTAGTTTAGTATTTTCATATAATTAGTTAGTAATTTTATGTAACTAGTTCAGTAAATAAAATATAATTAGTTTTATTGTTCTTTATGGATGAAATTAGTTATTTATTATGTGTAAAATTTAGTTATGTATTATAATTAAAAGGGTTTTGATTATGCAAAAATATAATAATTTTTGGGGGTTTATATTATTAATTAAAAATATAGTTTCAATAATAAAAATAAGATAAAATTGGTTATTTGGACTGGTAACTGAAATTACTAGAGATACGTAAATATGAGGGCTTTTACATAAATTCTAGATTTTTATAAATAAACTTTTAATTGTAATTATTGTTCAAAATAAATTCGAAATGATTTTCATTAAATTAAGGTGTTACTTTAATTACGAACAAACGACCCTTTCCCCTATTAGCCTGGTATCCTTATCTCGATTTTCGTGCCGAACTCCGATCTTGGACTTCCTTATATAGTTTCTAGCTATTTGGACTGCTCCGGACCCATTGGAACCAACTGCTATTTTATTTGGGATCACCTTGAGGAGGGTGGCATTATATGCATTCTTTGATTTGTTATATATATATATGAAATGTTTGATTGATATATATATATATACAAATAGGTATTTTGGTATAAAAATATATATTTATTAGTGTATATACACAAATACATATTTTGTACAATTACTAATAGACACTTATATATATATATATATATATATAATATATTATATACATTTTTATTGGTATATACCCTGAGTGTAAATGTGTACTATATACGTATCCCTACTAGATGACCCTAGATGACTAGAGCCATGCCTGGCATAGCCCTGAGGCCAGTGTATTTCAATTGTGTGTTAGTGTAGCATCTGATACAAGTGATATTATTATATGTTTATAGGACTGTCGGATTCTCCAGACGATACTCTGGAACAGGACATTGGTATTGACAGCTAAGGACCCAAGGCGAGTACATTCTCTGATTAGTTTCTAATTTATGATATCTCCTATGTTCACTGTATCTAGTATAAATATCCATGCTCTTGACACGCTGGTTACACTGATTGGTATACACGGATCTCGTCATGAGATATTATTCCTTATTCATGGTGTAGCCTGTACAAGACTTGTTTCCTTGATATCTTGTGCATGTACAGACACTGAGACCCAGGGAGATTTGCTACCTCCCTAGGGAATCCCGTGCCATAGCGTACCATGATTGGATCTACTATACCAGTCGGGGGAGGGGAGTATTTTAGTGTAGATATGTGATCATACCCAACTTTCCATGCATCATAGCTCACCCCACATCTCACGTCGGGTGCGGCCTGACCATCTCCATGCTTCATAGCTGTTACGTGTGATTAGCCTGACCTCTACATGCATCATAGCTAACCAACGGTTAGCCTGACCTTCATGAATCATAGCTAATCACATGTAACCAGCCTGATCAAGTTCCCAAGCCGATCACATGTTAAAGCTAGTACTCAAACACTTAGTCATAGTTTCTTGCTCATGGACATATTGTTTCTTCTCCTGCATTTACTTACAGTATTTCCAGTATTTCTTTTATTTCTCGTACCTATACATGCTTCTGGTATATTTCCATCTAGAACTGTTACATAGTTTATATCATTAATATAGAACTGCTATTTAGAGATGTACTTTGCTCCTTCCTGACTGGAAAATATTTTTTCCAGACTGTGACCTTAGTAGACTGGTTTCTGACCCACTTGAGGATTGGAAGTTAATGATTGCAGGTATGATTATTTTGTCGTTAGACTTGTCTTGTATTTCTTGTTTGCCTTGATATCTCATCATGCTTTAGTTTATGTGATTGAGTATTTCTAGCATTATGTTATGATATCCACATCTCCTTATGGAGTTGGGTATTCACGTTAGTTTGATTAGATAGTTACATGACCTAGACAGCGTTCTACCGCCGATGCTGAGGCGTAGGCTGGACGTACCCACGCACTCGTGCCCCTAAACCGGGTGCGGGTCGTGACACAAGGACCATTGGAGGAGGAGAAGTTTGGCTAGAGAACCCTTAGTTTTGTATTGGAAATCCATCTTCCAAGAGGTAAAATTTTAAAATCTCTCTTTTAAATTATGTTTTTATTATTTTGAGGACTATTAAGATCCCACCCATGGTTTAGGAATACCCACAAGGGGAGAGCATGAGTCTCTATTGGTTTCTATAGTATTTTCTTCATGGTATTGTGTGTATATTTGGGGTTCTGGTATTTCTGGGTATTTTCCTCTATTTTTTTTATAACAACTAATCATATTATATATATGTAATTATATTTGTTATTTGATAAGTTATTAGTTTTATATTGGGGGTTTTAACATGAGTGTACCATGAGTATCATATTGCGCGCTCAAGGTGATTGATAAAATAACCATTATAATGTGTATCTAGTTGTTGAGGTGAGTGTTATTATGGTAGTGTGCGTGTGTGAGCTCAAATTTGAGGGGGCCGCTGATACATGAAGTATCAGTTGCTTACAAGGCAGCATGAGTATAAGAGAAGATAAGGAAATATTATAGTTGCTGTATACTTTTGCACATTGTCTCGGGTTCAGTCCATTGGCAGTGGGTTGGATTGTAGGTTAGTATCAGGCATAAGCAATACACTAATATGCACTGATGTGTGTTGGTTCTTGAGAATTATTGTACACAACTGTGCATTGCTCGAGCATATCTGCCCAGGGGCAGAGCAGCACTTTTATACAGTGCATATCGTTGCAGGCAACAAAGCTACCACTGCAGTGGAGTGTCACTCCATGGGTGCAATTATCATCAGTGTAATGAACACTAGGGTAGCAGTAGCAGTTTCAGTTAGGTAGGGTGTCTATACTCGAGCAGATAGGGTATTGGAGTGCAAAAAGTATCATTCATAAGCAGCTACTGCAGTAGCTTGAGAGCTTGGGATGTTGCAGGTATCATAAGAGAGCTGTTACCTTAGTATCGGGTAGGAAACAGTGGGTGTAAACTCCCTCACCCAAAATAGATATTTTGTGTATATTTTATATTATTATATTTATTATATATATTGAATTTATTTAGAATATGCTCTTAGTTAATTAGAAAATAAATTTCTTGATATATTTACTTATATAAATATTCATTTAGAATTATTTTAGGTTATTTTAGATTTTTGGAGATTTTTCTAGAATTTGTGGTAATTAAAACTTAGAAAACATAAATTTCTAGGACTTCTATGATTTACTATACGACCATACTTGCATGTCGTTCCTACCAAATATTTATTTTAGTTTAAAATATTTAATTATATTTTTTTGTAATTTATTTAGAATTTTAAGAAATTTATTTAGATTTTAAAATTATTTAGGATTTATTTGGATATATATAGTCTTAATATTAGATAGATACTAATTTAGTGTTAATAGATATTAATAAGATTTTATAAATTATTTGTATTATCTTTAATTATATTTAAGATTATAAATTATTGAGATAAATTCAAACTTTATTTTAAATTAATTCAAATCCTGAACCTACTAGGAAATCAACTTTATGCATATCCTATCCTTATTTAAATTCATCATAATCCTATCCAAATTAACCAATCCTATTCGTATTTAATTAAGTAGTGTCCACCATTATAAATACCTCATCCTTCATATTTTTCTTTCCCAAATTCCTCTCTTTTTCGTCCAAAAAATAGTCAAAATTCGTCATAAATTCAGCCTCATTTTCTACTAGTTATGACGAATTAAAAAGACGATATCTCCTAGCTCCGGACTCCAAACACGCTCCAGTTTTTTTTGTTAGAACGATAATGAGATTAGATTTCTGATAATATAAATTGTTTTTCTAAATTGTTAGTATTAAATTCTGGAAAATTCGTAGAGCACAGCATGTCCAAAAATAGACGTGTTTCCATGTTTTCGCGATTTCGGGAGAACCAGGAATCAGAATCATGAACCGTTTAAAGTTTCGAAAAGCTAATGTCGAGATCATCGACATATATTTTTTCCAGAATTTATTTCAAAGAATTTACATACTGTTAATTCTGTAGAACTTCTAGGTTAGAATTTAACCATCGGTGCACAATACAAAATTTGTATGTGCCATAATTTCCAAACGAATTTGAATTCAGACGAGCCGTAAATTCCATTATATTTTTGATACTGAAATCTACAGAAAATCATGCATAAAAGTCGAGTTTGTATCGGTTGACTTTTTGGTCAACAGATCGCCTCGATTTGCGTGCCATGAGTCTCGAGTTGATAAAATTCAGTTTCTTTGGACAAAATTTAGGAATTAACATAAAAATCAGAATAATAAGATTAAAATAGGATTTTAGAGTAATTATTCCAGAATTAAATAAATTAAAATAAATTAATGGTTATATTATTATATAGTTATATGAATATATATGTAAATAAATGCTAATTGATAATTATGACTAAATATTCAGACTGTATGACCCTAGAACATCGTGGACTATCCCATACTTACCTTGACCATGTTGACCCTAAGAACTTGTGAATTTGTCTGCCATGCGTACACGAACGTACTGGCATAGACACCTGTCAGTTGACTGACTGATTTCGTACAATACTTGAAGACGCGACACCCGCGTAATTCAATTCGTAATTGACCGTGTTAGATGACTAGTGTTACCCCTAGTATACCCCCTGATTCCAGTATAAATGTGGTTGAGTATGTGCTAGTGTAATGACTAATGATTCTATTATATTATATTTATGCGTACATAGGATATTGGATTGTTCTGCGCGATTTCTGGAGCAGGTTATTGGTACATTGCAGCTTCCTTACAAGGCAAGTATACCTTGCCATTGTACTGTTATTCTTATTCCATATGTTGCATGCATCTTTATTTTCTATCTTTTCATATATTTTAACTGTTATATAAAAATGCGCGCGACGGTTGTCACCACCCCATTTCCAGAGCCGGGTATTTTTTTTTATTTTTAATTAGGTTAATTGTGCATTATTTTTAATTAATTATATTTATAATTAATTAATGATTGTATTATATTTTTATTAATTGTTTTAGGATTTTGGCTAGCCTGGACCCATGTCAGACCCTAGTGGACCCATGTCCGACCCAGCCCACACCCTTGTGAGAATTATTTTGGGGCTTAGAAATATTTATTTTATTTTTTAGGAGGTTAGTGGGAGAGATTTGGAACTAGTTTGAGTGATTTTGGAACCCCGAAACCCAAAACCTAGTGTAATTAATAGTTTAGAACCTTCCTAGACCCTTAGGCTACCCGTGGGAGGAAGTTGGAACTAGTTGGGTAGTGTTTGGAGACTTTAACACTAGGTTTTGTGTCAATTTCGGGTGGAATACGAATTTGGCCCAATTTTGGGTGATGCCCTAGGTTAGACGGACCTAGCTAGACGTTGTCGGGAGTCGTGAGGGTGAGTGCGTGTCTCCGTTCGCACACGGGAAGCCGCATCGCGGAGAAACGGGCGTTTCGGGCAAATTTGGGGCTTTTCGTCGTCGCCGATTCTAAGTGCGTGTG
This sequence comes from Iris macrosiphon, assembly GCA_036927795.1. Classification (NCBI taxonomy): domain Eukaryota; kingdom Viridiplantae; phylum Streptophyta; class Magnoliopsida; order Asparagales; family Iridaceae; genus Iris; species Iris macrosiphon. Next base: position 105,113,266 of record JAYESA010000019.1, on the reverse strand, counting down.
CGTTTCCGCCATGGGCCTAGAATCGATGCGGGAGCACATTTTCTAGGATCTAGACATCGTGTAGAGCGCGTAGGTAAATTTTGGGCCGATTCTGAGTTCGTTTGGTGTGCGTTTCAGGAGGTTTTCTGAGCCGCGCACCACGTGTTCGTCGAAATGACCGAACGGCCATTTCGACTTGGTTTCCTCGTTTCGGGCTTGTGCGCGCATTGGGTTAGTATCGGGGAGTGTGTACTAGAGTTTTTGAGTTATATTATATATATTTTAGGGTATTGGTGAGTGTCGGGGTCGTTGGGCGTGCGTGGGGCGTGTGGTTTGAGTGTTGTGTGCGTGGTTGTGTGAGTGTTGTGTTTGTGTATATATATATATATATATTTATATATATTTATATATATTTATATATATTTGTATGTGTGTTTATGTATATATATTTATATATATGTGTGTGGTTATGTGTTTGTGAGTGTGTTAGTGAGTGCTAGTGTATGTGTGTAGGTGAGTGCTTGTGTGAGTGTGTGCTAGTGCGTAGGTGAGTGTGTGTGAGTGTGAGTGTGAGTGAGTGCCTATATATATATATATATATATGAGTTTGAGTGAGTGTGTATATATGTATATATATTTATATATATGTAGGAGGGTTTGTGTGTGAGGTTGTGTGTTTGTGAGAGTGTGTGAGGGTGTGTGAGGTTGAGTGTGTGTGAGTGAGGATAGATATATATATATAGATATATATATGTATATATATGTGTGTATATATATATAGATGTGTGTTTATATATGTATAGATATATGTGTGTATATATATATATAGATATATGGGTGTTTATATATATATATATATATATATAGATATGTATATATGTTTATGTGTGTGTGTGTTGATAGTGTTGTGAGTGTGTGTGTGTGTGTATTAGTGTGTGAGTGTGCTAGTGTGTGTGTTAGAATGTATATAGGTTAGTGTGTATATATAGCTATAGAGTTATATATATATAGATATATATGTATGTATATATATATATGTATATATATATGGGGGGGGTGTGTGTGTATGTGAGATGAGAGGGGGGGTGCCCAGCTGAAACAGGGAGCAGCAGCAGCAATGTGCAGCTGCAGCAGCAGCAAAATCAGCAGCAGCAGTAGCACAGCAGCAACAGCAACATTATGCAGCAGCAGCAGCAGCAGCAGCAAAGGCATAGCAGCAGCAGCAGCGTCTTAGGCGAGCAGCAGCAGCATTCGCAGTAGCTAGTGAGGGCGAGAAAGAGTGATATATATATAGATATATATATCTACAGTTAGCTATATATATAGATTGTTAGATAGATTATAGATAGATAGATAACTAGGTAGATAGATATAATAGCTAGATAAATAGATATATAAGTTAGATAGATAGATAGAGATATAGATATCTAGATAGGTATTAGATATATATCTCTATCTATATGTATATATATGAATACATATAGTTAGATAGGTAGCTAGATAGATATTAAATAGGTAGATAGGTATCTAGGTAAATAGGTACTATATAGATACTAGATAGTTAGATAGATAGTTAGATACATAGATAGATAATAGATGGATAATTATATAGATAGATAGGTAATTGATAGATAGATAGTTAGGTTTCTAGATACTAGATAGGTAGATAGCTAGATACTTAGATTTATCTATCTAAGATATAGATATCTATATACCTATAGTTATATATATATATATATTTATGAGTAAGGTAAGGTAAGGTATTGGGTATTTGGGTATATTTGTGTGGATATCTATATATATAGGTAGATACCTACTTAGATATATATAAATATGGTAGATATCTATATTACCTAGCCTAGATTAATATCTAGGTATGTAATTAGTAGCTAGATAGCTAGTTAGAGGGGTTTTAGAGCGAAACCTCAATACCTTGAGCTACCGAGGTATTTCAATACCTTAAGATAACCAAGGTATTGGGTTTCGAGCGGGGTTTTTGAGCAATAGCCTAGGAATAGTATTGGAGTGATTTTTATATGTATATGTGTATATATTTACGCATGCTAGCATAGGTTTTAGCGGGTTTAGGCGGGGTGCGTAGCCTAGGTTGAGGTATCGGATACCGAGGGTATCCCGGTATCTCAAGGAGGCGAGTTTGAGAGTTTTCTAGCTTAATAACCTCGATTTGACCTAGAATTTTAGGAGCACCCTAGTTTGACCCAGACTTGACCGTAGTTGACTCGGTTGACCGCCAAAGTCAACTTTTGACCTAGTTTTGACCTAGAGTTGACTTTTTGGACCCAGAGTTGACTTTTTGACCCAGATTTCACCGGTTTGACCCGTTTGACCTAGAACGACCCTAGAAGCCTATTTTTAATTATTTTATATCTGTTTAACTCATTAGAACCCTGTTTAACCTTGCTTTTCGTATTAGGTCCTTGCGACACCGGTTCGGATCGCCAGTTGCTCAGGACGTCAGGCGAGTACATTCTCTGATAGTTTTCATTATCTGATGATTATTATGATTCAGCTTCTAGTATAGTATCATATGATTATTCTGGCACAACACGGGACACTGATTGATATTTCTGGATTCATTTACTTGCGACACGTACATTTCATGTTTCTGGCCTCTATTCTGGAATCACTACTGGCATCACCTACAGGCATCACTACAGGCATCATTCATGTACAGGCTGGACTCATCTTGATTTGCGTGTCGGGTCTTGGATCCACTTGTATTAGTCGGGGCGGGGAAATACTCGAGTAGACATGTAAACATTCCTATCTGGCATCATCAGGAATCACTCTCTCTGGTCTAATCTGGAATGATAGCAGCCGCGCACCCAGTGCGCGGTGAGCCGTACTTACCCCTAGCCGTTTATATGTCGAAACAAGTATTTCAAAGACACCGAGTTCATTCTTTATAGTCTGGACTCTCATGCATTTCTTGACTTGTCTCACTTACATGTTTCTGGACTTGACTCACTACATATTTTTTATGCTGGACTCACTACACGTTCATGTGCACAGAGTTACTCTTAGTGTAGATTTCTTGTATCTTGCAGTTATTACTATCTTGCTCTGATATCCATGCATCTTTACCTTTATGCACCAGTTATACATATTTTCTTGTTTCATACTTGCTTCATTCTTCTTGCTACTTGCTATAACTGTTTTATAGTTTTTATCATTTAAATAGAACTGCTGTTAGAGATGTACTTGCTCCAGTCCTGACTGGACATATTTTTCAGAGTATCCGGAGGATTGGTGTCCGATGTTTTATGGACCTGAGCCTGTCGATGGTGCAGACAGGGACCCTCTAGTTTAGGGGTGATTTTCGGGTTGGTAGCCGGGATCACTAGGACCTTGTTATTGTTTTATTAGCTTTTAGTACCGGATTTGTCTCCGGTTTTGGATTGAGACCTTGCTTGTATATTATTTTGGATATTATTGTGTTATTATTTAATATTATGGTTGTTGTAGTAGTCCTTGTTGGTTAGACTTTATAGCTGTTAGATCTCTGTGTTATCTTATCGTGCTTAGATTCGTGATTGAGTATATTGTGGTTATCATTGAGATATTGCTCCTCCGTTTGGAGTTGAGATCTTGACAGGTTTATATATTATTTGTGTGGTTGCCCTCCTTTTGGAGAGGTCATGCCCGATTTTTTTGTGTGAGATTATTATCTAGATAGTTGACCTAGACAGCGTTCTACCGCCGATGCTGCGGCGTAGGCTGGACGTACCCATGACTCATGCCCGATTTTTCTGGTGCGGGTCGTGACAACGGTGTCGTCGCGGTATATTTTTATTTATGTATTTGCATTGACCTTGTTTATGAGACAACCCCATCATCATGTAGCATCTTTAGGTTCATTGGCCGTGACACAGTTGTTACACGAGTTATGAGTCTCATGTAGATCACGGACTTGCGTGCAGGTTGGCCTCCTGTACGTGTGGGCCGTGCGTTAGGAATAACTGCTGTTAGAAACTTTGCATGCTAGTAGACTTGGCAGTTATTAGAGGTATTATCATATCATGGATGTGACATGCTTAGAGCATGGGGTGGGGAGAACAACAAGTAAGGCGTGTGGGCTCCGTTGCACTTTCCTTGTGTAACCCGTACGCTCCGCCAGAGATGCGCGGTCATGATGACCCCTATATATACTACTTGGCGGGCCTTCGGTGTTCAAAAGACGCCGTGCCTTTGTAGGCCCCTGGATCTCCAAGTGAACTATGCCAATCCCATTTTAGCCAGATAGCCCACGTGTTGGGAAAGTTGTTCTTAAACTGCATTCACTTTAAACGGTTAGGCAACCCATTGGATATTTATTTCAGTACTTTATTGGCATGTGTTTAAGTATCTTGTTATGTCCCTCTGAGGACCTGGTCCGCTGCCAGATGTACCTGTTCTTGAGTATTTACAGGAGCGCGGATTTGGATGGTTGAGTATGCTTCGTGGATGTCTTCTCTTTGAGCCGTGATTGATAGCTAGTACTTATATTGTTTGAGTGAGTGGTACTTATATTGTATTTACTTTTCCCATTTGAGTTGGTAGTGGATTTGTTCCATCCAACTATCATCCTTAGATACTTCTTATTGAGATCTAGTTTCATAGATACTGTTTATTTATTTCTATATAATTTTCATGGATGAGATCTAGATTATACCCTGTGACTTGTGACATATGTTTATACCACTTGTGGATTTGATATTCATATTACAGCGTACGTGTGGATTTGATTTCCATATATTAGAGTTGCCATATCCATGCGGCTGGCATGCTTACGTGTTCTAGTCCTACGTATTTTTGGGACTGGGACGTGACATATTTTTGTGGTGGCCCATGCAGGTCGAGAGCATATTGTCTCGGTTACGTTACTGTACCGAACAAGCCTGCACATAGGACTAGAGTATAGGATCTCATCCACAATTGACTATGATTCACCTTCTTCCTCTATGATCTATTCGAACAATTTTATCCTACTTGATTCCTGTACTTCCCTAATAAGTTCCTTGAGTATATATGGCCTTCTGCTAGAATATAGGAACCCCTGTTATTAGGATGATAATTAGAGTAACACACCTATTAAGAATACAACGAGAATATAGACACACCACTAAGTTTAGAATATCTAGTGAACCCTAGAATTCCTTATCTTTAGAATTGATTTACTATTACCCCCTGATGTATTATGAAAACTTGAGAGTAGTATAGACACTACTAGAGTTAGTTAGAAGTTTTACCATAATGTTTGATCCTAGTATTGAGGAACCAATGGAGAACCAATATCGAACATTAGGACTGAACCTAACCCTCATAATTGGATAGTATTATAGAACTATAAAACTTATGTCATTGTCTTGTTACTAGTAGACAGCACCCTATGAAGCCTAGAGGAATGTAATCAACCCTTTTCCTTGATCATACCCCGAACATGGCAACTAGCATGCCACCCCCTTAGAGAACCATGATGCTATCTAGAGCCCTCTATTTTTTATTTCATAACTTGTCCCCCTGCAACCTTAGCGTTCGCTAATTGTGTGACGACTAAATTATGATTCTTCTTTCTTCATCATTTAACTCGTGCCACATAACTCGTATGATTGAAGGCCAAGTAATCTTATTCTATGTAAGGACATGTAGTTTGCTAGGGTATAGCTTGGTAATTTGAACTTTAAATTTTGTGTGTGATAGTTGGGATTTGATAGTTTGCGTAGTTCCCTTAGGTTGTGACCTAATGATTACCCCTTAGCTTTAAATCACGAAATTTGTACCCATAGCTCGATACGAGTTAAATTCATTTCCCCTTAACGGCTAGTAACTCTTCTATCCCTACGATTGACACATGTTCTATGAGCACTTGACCCTTACCTATATAATGCAATAGGAGACCCTAATAAGAGTTTCTGTTCTATGTATATGTGCAAGGTTATTTTTGTAGGTATTCTTAAGGCAATACAATAGTAGTTAAATTATTTTAAGTTGGATAGTATACCTCACCACCTAGTATCACGTAGTCCCTGTGATCCATTGATGAAGTGTAACTGAATGACATTAATTGTATGCTAGCAAAGACGACAGTGTTTATTCAGACGATAGAATTTAGAGGTCCATGTCCCTATTGGTCGACTAGCGACTTAGACAAGGAATTAGTATGACAACTGTAGAGATTGTGTAGTCTTCATTATTATTGCTTATTTTGCTTTTGTTTTTGTGAATTTAAATTGTTATGAACCTTCTTTCATCATAATCTAGAGTATTCATATTTGCTGTACTACCTTGACTTATGCTGCTATTATAGCCTAGTTTTTGCAAGCTTATTCTTTATCGAGCTTGTTCATGACATACGTATTATTGGGGACCCACAATAATACATTTCAGAATCAGTGTATTAGGGTCTAGCTAACCTTAGTGCGCTTGGTTCGCCCTTCGCATAACTACTTTACGTGGATTGAGATATGTAGTGATTAGTAGACGAATATACTTACCCTCTAGATACGACAAAGCATATCATATCAAGTACATAACTGCACCGATGTGAGCATGCGAATAGGAAATTACCAAATTAAGATTTCAATTCACAACTGTCTTGACAATTCCTATTTGAATTCTTTAAACCCTTTGATTCCCATACTTCCATTCTATTACCCCTCCTTGAACTCTTTTTCGTTGCTTTTCGTCTTTCCTTGTTTCGGAAAGACGAAATCTCGTGCTTTGATATAAGTGATACACGGATAGTACAAGATATACCCCATAGGCCAATCACATTATTTGGTGACTATCTTTCATAATTGATTAAGGGCATATCACATATGATATAGTTGGTGTTAAAGTTTTGAGGATTGAATGACATGAGAAAATAAATTGAGGAATATTTTTCTTAAGTGTAAGAGCCTTATGTGATAGATGGGTAAATTCTAAGTTGGGTAGAAATTACAGTTTTAAACTTGAGGAGAATTCTTTTAGATTATGATCAAGTAGGATTAGATTGAGAGATTAAGTCCTTTTAAATATTGAGAATTTTAAAAGAGGGATTAAGATAATGAGGATTTAATGAATTTTAAAAATCTTGATATTGAGGACCCAATATTTATACTTTGAGCACATGATTTAAATTTTGAATATTGAAGGATGAATCATCGATTTAAATTTTGAGAATAAATATAGAATTTTAGACTTGAACAATTGGTTAATTAGATTTAAATTTTACAATTTGATGATTTGAATTAAAAGTTCAATTTTGATTGTTGGGTCACCTATTGGAAATATTGAGGATGTAAATTGAGTTTAAATATTTGAATAGTACAAAATTCTTAAGTTAAGAATAGGAATAAGATTTGATTAGAATTGTTTATTGTTCAAAGTCTAGAGGAGATTATGATAGTTAAAAATTATGATATAAATTTTGATGTGGGATGTCATATAGACTTGAGTCAGATTTGGATGTTGATTATTTAAAAATCGAGAAGAGATTACGACAGGTTGAATTTTGATTTAAACAGTGGTTATATTAATTTTGAAGTGATCGCGATAGATTCGAATAGATTTTGTTATTTAAATTTTTGGAAGAGATTGCGATTGACATACCTTATGTACGAATATGAAGGATTTAACAAATTATGTCTTATTTTAATTTCGAGGACGAAATTATTTTAAGTTTGGTAGATTGTAAACTCCCTCACCCAAAATAGATATTTTGTGTATATTTTATATTATTATATTTATTATATATGTTGAATTTATTTAGAATATGCTCTTAGTTAATTAGAAAATAAATTTCTTGATATATTTACTTATATAAATATTCATTTAGAATTATTTTAGGTTATTTTAGATTTTTGGAGATTTTTCTAGAATTTTTGGTAATTAAAACTTAGAAAACATAAATTTCTAGGACTTCTATGATTTACTATACGACCATACTTGCATGTCGTTCCTACCAAATATTTATTTTAGTTTAAAATATTTAATTATATTTTTTTGTAATTTATTTAGAATTTTAAAAAATTTATTTAGATTTTAAAATTATTTAGGATTTATTTGGATATATATAGTCTTAATATTAGATAGATACTAATTTAGTGTTAATAGATATTAATAAGATTTTATAAATTATTTGTATTATCTTTAATTATATTTAAGATCATAAATTATTGAGATAAATTCAAACTCTATTTTAAATTAATTCAAATCCTGAACCTACTAGGAAATCAACTTCATGCATATCCTATCCTTATTTAAATTCATCATAATCCTATCCAAATTAACCAATCCTATTCGTATTTAATTAAGTAGTGTCCACCATTATAAATACGTTATCCTTCATATTTTTCTTTTCCAAATTCCTCTCTTTTTCGTCCAAAAAATAGTCAAAATTCGTCATAAATTCAGCCTCATTTTCTACTAGTTATGACGAATTAAAAAGACGATATCTCCTAGCTCCGGACTCCAAACACGCTCCAGTTTTTTTTGTTAGAACGATAATGAGGTTAGATTTCTGATAATATAAATTGTTTTTCTAAATTATTAGTATTAAATTCTGGAAAATTCGTAGAGCACAGCATGTCCAAAAATAGACGTATTTCGATGTTTTCGCGATTTCGGGAGAACCAGGAATCAGAATCATGAACCGTTTAAAGTTTCGAAAATATAATATTGAGATCATCAACATATATTTTTCCCAGAATTTATTTCGAAGTATTTATATACTGTTAATTCTGTAGAACTTCTAGGTTAGAATTTAACCATCGGTGCACAATACAAAATTTGTATGTGCCATAATTCCCAAACGAATTTGAATTCAGACGAGCCATAAATTCCATTATATTTTTGATGCTAAAATCTATAGAAAATCATGCATAAAAGTCAAGTTTGTATCGGTTGACTTTTTGGTCAACAGATCGCCTCGATTTGCGTGCCATGAGTCTCGAGTTGATAAAATTCAGTTTTTTTGGACAAAATTTAGGAATTAACATAGAAATCAGAATAATAAGATTAAAATAAGATTTTAGAGTAATTATTCCAGAATTAAATAAATTAAAATAAATTAATGGTTATATTATTATATAGTTATATGAATATATATGTAAGTAAATGCTAATTGATAATTATGACTAAATATTCAGACTGTATGACCCTAGGACATCGTGGACTATCCCATACTTACCTTGATCATGTTGACCCTAAGAACTTATGAATTTGTCTGCCATGCGTACACTAACGTACTGGCATAGACACCTGTCAGTTGACTGACTGATTTCGTACAATACTTGAAGATGCGACACCCACGTATTTCAATGTGTAATTGACCGTGTTAGATTACTAGTGTTACCCCTAGTATACCCCCTGATTCCAGTATAAATGTGATTGAGTATGTGCTAGTGTAATGACTAATGATTCTATTATATTATATTTATGCGTACATAGGATATTGGATTGTTCTGCGCGATTTCTGGAGCAGGTTATTGGTACATTGCAGCTTCCTTGCCAGGCAAGTATACCTTGCCATTGTACTGTTATTCTTATTCCATATGTTGCATGCATCTTTATTTTCTGTCTTTTCATATATTTTAACTGTTATATAAAAATGAGCGCGACGGTGTCGTCGCGGTATATTTTTATTTATGTATTTGTATTGACCTTGTTTATGAGACAACCCCATCATCATGTAGCATCTTTAGGTTCATTGGCCGTGACACAGTTGTTACACGAGTTGTGAGTCTCATGTAGATCACGGACTTGCGTGCAGGTTGGCCTCCTGTACGTGTGGGTCGTGCGTTAGGAATAACTGCTGTTAGAAACTTTGCATGCTAGTAGACTTGGCAGTTATTAGAGGTATTATCGTGTCATAGATGTGACATGCTTAGAGCATGGGGTGGGGAGAACAACAAGTAAGGCGTGTGGGCTCCGTTGCACTTTCCTTGTGTAACCCGTACGCTCCGCCGGAGATGCGCGGTCATGATGACCCCTATATATACTACTTGGCGGGCCTCCGGTGTTCGAAAGACGCCGTGCCTTTGTAGGCCCCTAGATCTCCAAGAGAACTATGCCAATCCCATTTTAGCCAGATAGTCCACGCGTTGGGAAAGTTGTTCTTAAACTGCATTCACTTTAGATGGTTAGGCGACCCATTGGATATTTATTTCAGTACTTTATTGGCATGTGTTTAAGTATCTTGTTATGTCCCTCTGAGGACCTGGTCCGCTGCCAGGTGTACCTGTTCTTGAGTATTTGCAGGAGCGCGGATTTGGATGGTTGGGTATGCTTCGTGGATGTCTTCTCTTCGAGCCGTGATTGATAGCTGGTACTTATATTGTTTGAGTGAGTGATACTTATATTGTATTTACTTTTCCCATTTGAGTTGGTAGTGGATTTGTTCCATCCAACTATCATCCTTAGATACTTCTTATTGAGATCTAGTTTCATAGATACTGTTTATTTATTTCTATATGATTTTCTTGGATGAGATCTAGATTATATCCTGTGACTTGTGACATATGTTTATACCACTTGTGGATTTGATATTCATATTACAGCGTACGTGTGGATTTGGTTTCCATATATTGGAGTTGCCATATCCATGCGGCTGGCATGCTTACGTGTTCTAGTCCTACGTATTTTTGGGACTGGGGCATGACAGTGGGCTAGTATCAGTTTCAAGTGATCTCTGAGTTGGAGAGTTCAATCCAAATTTAGGATGTGTTGGAGAGGAGAATGAGTATTAGTGTTTCAGTTGTTTAGTGTTTTAGTGTGAGTGTGTGGGGGTCTAGAGTTAAGTCTGACACTTAGTAGCTATTTTGGGGCTGTAGCAATGGCATTGCATTTGTATGCACAGGCAGTGCTGCACACGATGTAGTAGGTCATATAGAACATAAACGCATTGTTGCACTAGTTAGAGAAGCAATTGTAGGCATGTTCATAGGCAGTGACTGTAAGTGTATTACTAGATGTGTTAGGAAAGGGAAAGGTGATAGTGGTTCTTGGGGTATCACACCACTGTTAGTGTATAACTGAGATCCGATACCAAGGTATCAATGATGGGGATAGTTAAGTGGATAGTTAAGGATAGTGAATTCACTAGGATCAGTGGGGGTGTTCTTGAACAGACATGGGATAGTATATTTAAATGTTGGGTTTAGCCTAGCATTTGGTTTGTGTGTATTAGTTAGATACAATATTTTTCTTGAGATGGTGTAAGGATGTAGTATCGGGTTAGTGTACCCATTAGTGCATAAGGGGTGCTTAGAGGTTACAGTTGCAATTAGGATAATAGATACTAGGAGGTCAAGTTATGGGTTAAAGTAGGACGAGGATCAATATATTAAATCTTGCTAAGGCATTTAGGGTTTAGACTATAGCATCAGTTAAGGTAATGCTAGGACTTGGCGTTCACTGACACTTGGTGTTAAGTTACACCAAATAAATAGGGGTATTAGTTGAAGCAACTGTAGTAAGATTTCAGAGTAGTGAGTTCTTGCCTCAGGGGAGTCATGACTTGGTATTGCAGTTTTGGACTGATACCAACTTGGTATCATTACCACTGCAACTAGTGGGCAAGTAGATGTGCACATGGATATAGGTTAATATTTAAGTAAGATACTATTGTAAGGTGTCAAATGTAGTGATAAGTATTAGTTAAGGTTTTGAGTTGGTATTAAATTATAGTATTAATTTTAAATCCATATATAAGTTATATGTACTGGTAGTATCTAGTATACATAGATAACAAAGTATTTAGTTAATACCAAGTTTACAAGTTGTGTCTACCTAGTATCTACATGTATCAGTATTTATACATCTAATAGGTATATAAGATACCTAGTATCATAGGCATAGTGATACCAAGGTAGTATTAGTATTTAATAGTGAGGTAGTACTAGGTGGGTACTGGAAGTGTTGAGTTTTGCTAGTATTGACCTAGTTTGACCAAGGCAACCTAATTTGCAAGGTATTGACTAGATTAACCTAGTTGGACTTAGAAGTGGCCTAGAAATATCACAATTAGCTAGTTACACATGTATATCACTTTATATCACTCTTTGACATTAATATTTGATATTTAGGTCTTCGTGATCCCTTCTTGGACATCGATCCTCATTTGTTGCTCAAAACCACAGGCGAGTACATTCTCTGACAGTTTTTATTGTTTTGATCATTACTATGATTCTAATTGTAGTGTATACTTGATTCTGACACAGTAGATACACAGTCTAGTATCATAGACACCTATCATTAGGAGTCGTGATTAGATCCATCGTATTAGTTAGGGACAGGTAAATATTAGCAAGTTATACGATCATATCCCACCATACATGCATTATAGCTCATCTTACACATCGCATAGGGTGTAGCCTGACCATTTACATGCCTCATAGCCTATTATATATGATTAGCCTGACTTTTGCTCGCATCATAGCTAACCAGATAGTTAGCCTGACCTTACATATATCATCGCCAATCATATATAACAAGCTTGATCTAGTCCCAAGCCGATCATAGTGAACTGATATTTAACGACACTTAACCAGTATTTCTATTCTTGTTCCAGCATATTTGTTTCTATCATTCATATATATTTGTTCATTGCTAGTTAGTTCTATATGATGTTTACATGTCTCTCCAGATTTTCTTATATTCTAGTATTTCTTTCATCATGTATTTTCTTATACTATTCTATAGTTTTTATCAATATAATTGAAATTGTTGTTAGTATTTGTGCTTTGCTCTAATCCTGACTAGATAACATTTTTCAGGTAATATAGAGGACTTATGTCCAACCCATTATGGTCCAGGAGTAGAAGGCGATTACATCCCGGGGATTCCAAATGAGCCACTCTATTTGGAGGAGATACCACCCGCGGTTGTTTAGACAGCACTTAGCCTAGTTTATTTATGTATTGGATTATTCCAAACTTTGAGACTTGAGTTGTATTATGTTGAGACCTTATCTGTGTTGATATAGCTAGACTCTTAGAGTTATTATTATTATTTAAGATATTTTCTAGACTTATGTCAGAACTTCTTTTATATCATTTTTATATCTTTATCGTGTCATTCATCTTCCTATAGATATCATTGTGATTGAGTAGATATTATATTATATTCATCGTGTCCTCCTTGTGGAGTTGACATCATTGACAGGTTTTATCTTCGTGAGTTGTGTTAGTTATTTTGAGATCTAGACAGCGTTCTATCATCGATACTGCGGCGTAGGCTGGATGTGCCCACGACTCATGCCTATATTTTGTTTATGGGTGGTGACACATTATTCTTTACCCCGATAGGAGTGTACTGCTACACAGTCATACCCTTCGATCTGAAGAACATATGTAGTACATACTAGTGAGCTATGAGCACCATCTTCCGTGAACATCTATGCAAGATAATGGAGTATTACGTTCATGACATCGCTGTCAAGAGTAGCTCCAAAGATGATTACCTATGAAACTTGAAAATTGTGTTTGACTTGATGCGTGCACACCAGCTCAAGATGAATCCTATCAAATCCTTCCTGGGAGTCTCCAGCGGCAATTTTTTGTGTTTTGTCATAACTTCGAAGGGTATCCACGTAGATCTCGACAAGACTAAAGCAATCCTTGAAATGCATCCGTCGAAGAACTACCAACAAATTCATGGCTTTCAAGGAAGACTGGCATAAATCAGGTGGTTCATATCAAACCTCTCTAGGCATTGTCAGCCGTTGACTAACCTCATGAAGAAGAGAGTCTCCTTTATCTGGAACGAAGAATGCCAGCACGCCTTCGACAACATCAAGAAGTATCTCATGAACCCCTCGGTATTGGTGGCCTCCATTGTGGAAAGACCCTTCTTGTTATATGTGCGATAAATGGATCACTCCCTTAGAGCTCTATTAGCCTAAAAAGGTGATGTGGGTCACGAACAAGCCATCTACTATCTCAGTATAATAATGGCTAACATAGAGCACATATACAACCACGTTGAGAATGAGTGCCTCGCTCTAGTCTTCACCATTCAGAAGACCCGATATTATGCGGTAGGACAAACCATCTATGTGATCTCGTGAGTTAATCCTCTCAGGGTCCTTATGACTAAATCCAGGGCACTCAACTCTTGCCTAGCCACATGAGAAATATTATTTTTGCCATACGACATAGTATTTTTACTACAAGAGATGGTCAAAGGCCAAGCATTAGCAGATTTCTTGGCAGCCCACTCTGTACCAAAAATCTTGAAGCTCTACGAGAAGATCTCCATTGAGGGTCCTAGTGGAAAGGAGCCACGTGCTTGATCCGAGACTCATGTCGTGTTCATCGTCGTGGAAGTCCGTGGAAAGTTCAATCGACCTCCCAAAATAATTGGTGCTTTAATACTAGGAATAATAATGTCCCCGAGATCAGAAACAAGGATGGCGGTCCATAATTTGATTTATTGCAATCAGTAACAACGTGGAGAAGCAGTCCTAGGATTACAAAATTCATGAATCTGATACCATGAAACAAATCAATAATATTAATTTTAATTAATGGATGATATAAAAAAGCATACAACTTTGAATATACGTAGAGGGAGTTCTGATCCATATCTTGATAGGAGTAGGAGAAGAAATATGAATCTATATAGAAAAAATCTAATCATAAATCTAATTAATATATAATCATAAATATTATTAATCTTAACAAACTTGATTATGTTTCACTTGTTGTCAGCGTGTCCGTGTCCTACCTATCTTAAGTTCTAAATGAATTCGACCCCTATGACTTAAGTATCAATCATAAGTCCGTCTCTGAGAAAACTGATTCAAAATTTCTAAATTAGGGTTAAATAGGTTTAACCAATTTTTGGATTTTGAAAATAGCCAACATATAAGAATTCTTAAAAAATTTGGTAGAGTCTTCTTTTGTATTTTTGACTTCAATTTTTTTTACAGTTTATATAAAGACTAGGAGCAACCCTGAATTTTTTGGATACATTAACCCCTTCAATGGAACACTCAACACCATAACACACATAGTTTATTTTTATATCCGTTAATGTCTGGAGTCAAGAAATTCTTACCAAAGGCGACATTATTATCCTTGTTATTGCTCTTCATAATTTGCACATGCTAAGAACTATAAATTCTTATTAGTAAACACTTATATAACAACGAAATCATATTTTACCACTAAGGTATTAGTCATATAAGGAAAATTACATATTATTACTTATCAAGTATTCCATATATATTTTAAACAATTAAATAGCAATAAGTTAGTGCTTAATTCAATTAAGAAATGTATAAAGCTCACACTCAACACAAAGTAGTACACTAGGATGTTCTATATTCTAAACTTTGGTTTTTGACCGATATGGTCAATTTTCTAATAAAACTTGACCTATATTAAATATCTAACTTTCTTTTTCTTAAGCACCAATAAGTATTTATACACTTATCATAGATAATATTAAGTCATAATTCTGAATTCTAAATAAAATTCAATAATTGACCCAAATCTAGTTGATACGTCCCCGTATCACACTTATAACAACCTTCCAAGGCCACCTAATACAGTTTCATCCGAATTATATATCCAATAGCTCATCATGTCTCTTATGTATCCTTAATAATACCAAATTAACTTCCGGACAGCAGCACACACCTTGATCTTTTTGTGGTATTTGACATATTCAAATATCACTTAACTAGTCTTAACATAGTTAGGTACAAGTCTCAAGTTTTAGAGTTATAACTTTCTATCTAAGTCTATTAATGACTAAGCATAAGTTAATCGAGTATGTAACTAAACATGATAGTAAATGTGGGTAATTCCTTAAGCATATACTACATAACAAGAGCTTAGGGTCATTCTTTGAATCATATAATTTATTTCTATTGGAGCAGTACAAGTATGAACGATATATATGTGTGTGTCTATATATATATATATATATATATATATATATATATATATATATATATATATATATATAATGATTAACATAATCAAATTTGAATTTGACTCTCAACATGACACAAAATAGAACAATTAAATTGCATCTTAGTCTGTGTTTTATGTAGTGTGTACCCTTATTATGTCCAAGTAGGCCATAAATCCTTGTGTTCTAACATGTTATTCTAATATAGAATATAAGTATATTCCATTTAATAAATTGATGATAGCTCATAGATTTGAATTTTGAAAATAAAAAAATAAAATTAAGAAAGGATGGAGCGCTTACCTTGGGTTTTGGAATTGCGACTAGGTTTTGGAAGTTCTTCTTCCCAACTTCTTCTTTTTTTTCTTCAATATTTGTTTTCTTCATTTTGTTCCTTTTTCTTTTAGAAGGAAGGGGGATTTAGGGCTTGGATTTTGGTGAACAAGATGGAATATGAAGATGACGACGGTCGTGGTGATGGGTGATGAAGATGGTGGCGGCAACCGCAGGTAGCCAGGCACAGGTCCGGGGATCCAAGAAGAAGGAGAGGGTTAGGAAGAGGAGGACGTGAGGAGTAGAGTCTGATGGATAGGAAGAGGGGGAAGAAGATATATAAGGAGGAAGTGAGGGAGAATGTTAGGGAGTGTGTGGAGTATAAGGGAAGGAAGGGGGGAGAGTGAGAGAGATAAAGAGGTGAGGGTATGGGGAGTCATGTAAGGGAGTGTATGCAGGACCGGGCCTAGGATAAGCCCTCTGGCTTGGGCAACCCCGATGCCAAAAGTTGTTATTAGTTCCGCAATTATAGCTTTCAACTTGTATCTCTTGATATCTTTTTCTGGAGTCGAGGGAGAAGGGTAACCAAAATTAGTTTCGACTGGGACAACCCAACCCTTCGGGCCGGCCTTGATTGTATGGGGAGGAGAGCGAGAATGTAAGGAGGTATGGAAGAGTGTGGGAGAGGTGTGGGGGGCACTTTTTTTAAAGCATGTACAAAATATAAAATCTAATTTGTTTTCCAAATTCAGAAAAGATTGAATTTGAATTTAATTAATTAAAATCAAATCAAATCAAATATGAATATATATATTAATTTATTGAAAAGTAGCGATGATAATCTACCCACCTTACAAAATATACGTCCACGTTAAAGATAAGTTTTTTAAAATAAATATAGAGAAAACAAGATATTCTACCCACCTTACAAAGATGTAGTAATATATTTTTCAAAAGAATTTATTCAAAATTATATTCATTAAAGGCTTCACGAAGATAGAGATAGTATGAAAATATTTAAAATCATTAATGATCTTAAAATTTCACAGAACCAATAAAATTGTCATATACTATAACCATGTATGTTTTACAAAAATTAAAATCATATTCCTCCTTTCTCATTTTCAGATGTGATATAGTAATCTTGTGCCTCACCATTGTGCATATGGTTTCAATCAAGATATTATTTTACTATCAGGATTCATAGCTACAACTTTTGCTACAGCACTATAGATATCCATAGAATGAGAAGGAATCGTGACTGTGAAGTAGCCTGACAGGTTGGTATTCTTAATAATCCAAAATATATTCAAAATTAATACTTAATTTTAAGTTTTGCAAATATTATCAGCATTATTTTATTATAGTATCAAAACTAATAGGTAATATTATAACATAAGATAAACTCGTATATCTATATTATCAAAAGAAAGATAGTAGGCAGGCCTAAAAGCAAGTCAAAGTCCCTGCTAACTCCGATTTTCTATCCTACGAAATGGGTATATAGTCACTGAATCCCATTCATTTCCACAACCTATCTTTGTAGCAATCGATTTTCTAATAATATGTTGTTAGTTCATAGGTTGTAGGTTGAATAGGTTGGCTGGGAGTAGGTTGTGGGTGAGTAACTGGTTAAGCCATGGATAAGCATGGGTAAGTTGAGAGATTGGTCGCCAGATGGATTGTATAGGAGGGTTGTGTCATTTTATTTGAGTGGGTAGGTTAGTGGATTGGAAAGGATTAACTATTACGAAATATTGAACTTACCTTACGAGCTGTTAAGCACAATATGTCACTTTAAATTATTTAGGTCAATAGTTTTTAAATCCAACCTGAGGTAAAACGAAATCAAAATTTGAATATCAAATTTCAAAATCTATTACGAAAAAATTATGTCTTGATCCCAAAATTTTATTAAAATCCTGAATCATGTTTCAAGAATGTGTGCTTCGTCAGTCCAGATGGATGTAACAACTTCTCTTTTCACGATTCAATCCAAGAATTTCTGTGTTCTTAGCACAAATAAATAAATATTTCTTTACAAGTGATTCGATCACAAAAAGACTAATTAAAATATTATTTTACTGGAAATCAAATAAACAATTTAATGAGTAATGCATATTTCGACATTTAGAAGGAGGACAATTACCGAAATCAAAGATACTACCAATAATAAAATAAGAGGAAGAAACAAGAATATAATTCAAGATTCTAAATTAATGAGATATGGATGAAACAAAGAGATTGGGAAATTTCAAGAAAGTTAGAAATTTGAAAAAAAAATCTGACAAGGAAGGGGAAACGGGTTAGGATTTTAAGAACTAATAAGATCTAGAGGTCAAGAAGTCATATCTTAATAAACTATTTATAATATATTATACATATGCCTTAATCAAGATACTACTAGTACTAGCTTACCCGATAGACCTTCCAAGTTTGTTTATATATATGCTAATCCTACAACACACATGACACCCATTCTAAATAAAGTCTTAGCTCATCATTGGGCTATTGGCTATGTGGTTATTGTCCTTTTACTATTTCTAACTATATAATAGTTCTATATATGTATGAATCCCGCTAAGCGTACCAAGTTTAAGTAGTTTAAGGAATTTCTAGATCCTTCTCTAATAAGAATACTTGTATAATTCTTTCTAAATTACTTGACCAAGATTTTTGGTCATTCCTATCCTTATACTACCTATGATTTTCTCGAATATCATCTACATCTTTAACGGTAGTCTTAATTTGGGATTTCTTAACTAGACGGTATCACTATAGGAGATTCATTAAACAAGGATATATAAGATAAACGGGTTGGAGCATAGTTTATAGAGAAAACATGTGGGGTATTCTCTATCCTAAGGTTCTTTATTTTTCGAAACCTACATAGGTTTCGCTAAAAGTTGACATGCATCCTATCGTAGGTTATTTAATTTTTTTTGGAGATATGTAAGGGCCACCACTAAAAGACGTGTCATATCCCGCTCCTAAAATATGAAGAGCCGAGCACGTAACATCATCATCAAGCTACGTAACATTCGCATGCATAGTACCCAATTTGTGATTGTCACCCATACAGTTCTAGGAAAGGTATACTACATATTATCTATTCCATGATATAATAAATTAACATCATGAATAAAGGACAATTTTAAGGCTACAAATAGAAAATTTACTATTCTACCCAATTAGAACTATTAAACCAATCGATATAATACATTTATTACTTTAATAGATGAATAGAACAAAATTTGGTTTCAACTCGATCGCTTTCAATTATAGCATCTCGATCTTGCTCTCTAGCTATTCCTCAATATACAGTACCAGTTTCTTGAATATATTGCTACAAATTTAGTGAACAATAGTTGGTCATCAAACAACATACAAGCCCTCGGTCAAGGACGAGAAAATAAAATAAAATATAATAAAAATATGAGAATGATCGAATTTTTGAATTCCAAGATTTAGAAATAAAATATTTAATTCCTATGTCTTATTATTGTGTATACATCAAATATGATCAGGACTAGATTATATGCTAGTGATTCACTCGGTGTTCAATAAATCAACATATCTTAAGATTCAGTACTACATATACAATAAGTTCTAATCAATACATCCTAAGATTCACTACCACAATCACAAACAAGTTTCTTATATGATTATATAATTTAGAGAACATATTTAGATCACACACACCTATTTTTTTGACAATAATCCTGTGACAAAGGATTAGGTGGTGTCTCGATGGCAAAGTGCTTAGAATCCGGTCCCTCACATTATGTGAGTAAAAATTAGAACTTTTAAACTCTTAAATTCTTGTTTTGATTCAAGAATTTCTGGAATCCAAAATCTCTCTTGGTGACCTAAGCCTCACCCCCAACATCGTATGGCCTTACGATATAAAAAACTCTACCGATCAGTTTTTTTTGTTATTATATTGTAGAAATTTCGTATGGTGTGATCCAGTTGTTCTCTTTCACCCAAGGCACTAACTTAGTACTACAAATATTCATATTCTATTATCTTGCATTATGTTTTTGCTAGGAACAAGTATGAATCTCGAATCTCGGTTCGTGTATTTAAGTACCACGAAGAGCAATAATATAATTTATTTATTTGGTTCCCTTCTAAGAGGATCATAACATGAACTAAGTATATCATAATCTAAATACCTTGTTCTTTCTTTGAATGAATCAAGACAGAAACACAAGATATCCAACTCTCAATACTTTGTTCTCTTTTCACAAAAACATGTAGAAATATTTGATATTATTCAATTTGATAATTTATTTTCCTTCAGCAGAAACATGATATACATGATTATGTTCGCTTGTATGTCAGCATGTCCTTGTCCGACGTATCTTAAGTTCTAAAGGAATTTGACCCATATGATTTAAATATCAATCACAAGTCCATATCTGAGAAAACTAACTCATAATTCCTAAATTAGGGTTAAATAGGTTTAACCAATTTTTGAATTTCAAAAATGGCCAACTTTTGGTAATTTTTAAAAATTTTGGCAATCTCCTTTTGTATTTTTGACTCCAAAATTTTTTATAATTTATATAAAGATCCAGAGCAATGCTCCATAGAATTTTCTGGGGACGCTGACCCTTTGGTGGAACACTTAACACTAGAACACACGCGGTTTATTTTTATATCGATTAAAGTCTTACTACAACAAATAGTACTTGTCACTACCACATTCCGAAAACAGGGGTATTTTTGAATTTTTACAATATTTAATATTATGTTATTTACAATTAATTAATTGCATGATAGTGTATTTGATTTAAATAATTTTGTGCGATGTGTAATTAAATATATAATTATATGCAGTGTTTATTTATTTTATTTTAGCTAGCAGACTAGACCTAGAAGCCCAGTAGACGAACACCTGTCGGAATTATAGGGTTCTGGATTTTATTATTTTATCTAGAATTTAATATTTGGAGATTGTAATTAATTACTGTATTTTATTTAATATTTTTGCGCATTGCCTTTGCTCCGATATTTGGAGCACTATCCAGACTTTTGTCTTCCAACAAATTTCACAATCTTGCCCTAGACGTGCCCACCTTCATTTCTGCTATTTTTGCAACTCGTGATTATGCTCTCTGTGCATTATTTCTAGCCGCACAAAAATCGTCGCGGACGTTTGTTTTTAAATTCCTATTTTGTATCGTTGTGTGTTCCAATCGAAAATTGGAGGCCATCTTGACCTATTTTTCGTGCGGCCCAAATTAGGGTAATATTCTGTTCCGAGTCTTCTTCAATATTGGTATTGATGACCTGACCTGATTTTGACCCCATGTACTCATAATTAATTGTTGAACACAACTTGCATTTATTTCTATTTAAATTGAGGATACTATTTTATCTGATTCTAAAATCTCAATTTAATTCCAGTGCCCTGTAAATTGAGCCCGTACCAAACTTACAGCGCCCCCTGACCCTACAAAACACCGGACCCCGAATCGCCCGCCAAATTTTTGTCATTTTATGTGTTTGTGTAATTTCTTGAATTTAAGGGGCTAAGTTGCAATTATTCAATTGTAGGTGTCATCACCCCATTGTCCAAGATCAAATGGAAAGGCTAATTAATTGTGGACCAAATTGCATTTTCCTACATGAATTAAATTTCCTCATGTTCAATCCTAGCCACCCATTCCAGGGATGCATCCTCACCCTCCATCAAAATCCCCTCATCCTATATAATGACATATCTACATCAAACCCTAATCCCTAGGCAACCTAGAAAACACCACCTCCTCAAGCCTCCATCTCCCCTCAACCCAACGTAGGAAACTTCTTCCTATTCTCTTCTCCACTTTTCTTCTCTTCTTCTCCTTCTTTCTTCTTCTTCTTCCTCTTCATTGTTTTTAAATTTTAAAAGAGGAAGAAGGGGGGGAACACTGTTCACTCTCCCCCCCCTACTGTTCATCCGGTCCGGCGGGTCACTGGAACCCCGCTGCCCGACACGGTCCGGCGGCCCTCGGTGAACCCCGGCGAGCAGCACCCCGCTGCAGCCGCTGAACTCATCCAGCCGGCGGCGCTGCCGATCTCCCCTCGCGATCACCCCCATCATCGTTCTCCCCGGCCGACTGAGCGGCGTCCGACGGCCGACTGCTCCAGCCCGTGCTGAGCGGCTGTGCACTGTCGCTCCGGCCAGTGCGGCCATCTCGAGCCTCCGCGCCGACGACGCTCGACATCTCCCTCTGGCTGACCCTGCTGCTCCTCCTCCTATCCCTACATCTCCACCGGCCGGCGCTGCATCGACGGTCCGGCGAGCCTCCTTGCAACCCACTGTAAGTCTCCTTCTTTCCCTTCTTTCTTTATATATATATATATATATATGTATGTATATATACATACATGTATACGTATAAGTAATTAGTGTAATTAATTTGTATATGCATATATAATAAATGTAACTTATTGTATGTATTTAAATAAATGGTATAAATATGTATTTAATTTAATGTTTAATAGTATATATAATATTGGTATACGTATAAATATATATTTCGTATATACTTAATATATTTTAATAGAAAAAGGGAATACATGTATATATGTATATATATTTTGTAAATGTATAAATATTGCGTATTGGTGTATATAGTATAGTTTAAATTAGTATATCTATATGTACGTATATTTTGGTATAAATGCATAAATAGGTAATTATGTATTTTGGTAAAAATATATAAATATGCATATATGTATATAAATATGTATACGTGTATTTGTGTGTATATGTGTACATATATATATATTTCTATAAATATAGTGTATTTTCTCTGTTCGTATATTGTATACGTATTTTGGTGTATGTGTAGGTTTGATTTAAAGTGGTATATATATATAGTGTCTTTATTAATGTATATATATAAATGATATATGAAAATGTTTATTAGTATGTATAAACTTATTTTGGTGTATTGTATGTGTACATATATATATATGTATATTCTAAAAATGTACTTTGCACACATATGATATATATACGTATTTTGATATATGTTGACATATAAATGTACGTATTTTAGTAGATATACGACTATAGTTAGTATAAAATTATATTGGTATATATTTTAGATATATATACATATATTAGGTTAAATTCTTTTTGTGTGTATACAAGTATTATTTATTAAGTTTATATATATATATACAAGTATCACTTATTTTAAAAGTATATATTGTAGGTATTTAACCAAGGTGTATGTATTAAATTTAACTGGTATAAATGTATGTATATTCTTATGTGTATAATTATTTTGACATATATATATGTGTATATATATTTTTGTATAAACTCTTAGCACATTTTTATAATATATACATGTATATTTTGTATGTATTTAATTTGAGATATGTTTGTATGTACATACAGGTATTAGTTTTATTTAAAGTGTATATATTTATACTTATATCTATTATTGTAATTAAGGGATATTGATATATATAGTTGGCCTATCTAGTAGATGACCCCTACCGTACCTAGCGTAGCCCTAAGGCCAGTGTATTTCCATTGTGTGTTAGTATAGCCCCTGATACAAGTGTTATTGTGATATATTTTTAGGACTGTTGGTTTACCCAGGGGATACTCTGGAACAGGACATCCATAAATACCAGCTAAGGACCCAAGGCAAGTACATTCTCTGATAATTTCCAATTCTTGATAATTGCTATAAGTTCAATGATCTTGAAATGTTACAACTGAATCTTTGACACTGTGCTACACGGACTAGTATAGCTTGGATCTGCAGTCATAAGATGTTATCTTGATTATCGTATTGATATTGTACACGACATGTATATTTAGACATCGTACATGATAGACTTGACTTGCTCGTGTATCGTGACGTGTCATGGTTGGATCCACAGTACTAGTTGGGGGCGGGGAAGTAGTTAGTAAGAAATGTGATCATAACCTCTTATTGTAGTATAGAAAATTGTAAGTGTTAATCATGCTCTTCACCCATGATTAGCCAGGCCCTGTAGCTATCGTACATGTTCCCAAGCCGATCACATTTTGAAACTACTATTTCAAACACTTAGAATAGATTACAGTTCCCTATTTTAAATCATATACTACATCACCCGTATATGATACTGTTCCTTGTTCTTTTCATTTTCATACATGCACTGACTGTATCATATTGCCTATTGCCTGTCTCTTTACATTGCCTGTCTCTCTTAAACTGCCATTGCATTTATTTCACTGTCTTCTCAGTAGCTAGAATGACATTTTTTATTGTATTATAGACATTATCAATTAATGGAACTGTTATTTGAGAGTGTTGCTTTGCTCCTTCCTGACTGAAAATATTTTTCCAGACTATGCCTTAGAGGACCGCTGTCCGACACTTTATGGACCATATGGTGAGTAGCTGCAGACTTGATAGTAGTTGTGATTCCAGGGGGTCTAGCCGAAAATCACTATTTATTGTTAGTTCTTTAAGTAGACTATTTGGTACCGGATTTGTCTCCGGCATTTTGATGATTCTTGGATATTGTTGAGTTAGAATATTACTTGTTGACTTGTGTTGTGTTTAATTTTAGTTTTTATTATTCAAAATCTTATCGTGCTGTAATCCTGTGATTGAGTATATATTCATCATATTTGTGACATCCGTGCCTCCTAATGGAGATTGGATGCTTGCGTGATATTAGTTAGATAGTATCAAGACCTTGACAGCGTTCTACCGCCGATGCTGCGGCATAGGCTGGACGTACCCACGCACTCGTGCCCCTAAACCGGGTGCGGGTCATGACACGTTTTTAGTGGTGGCCCATGCAGGTCAGACTTCTCGAGTTGTGCGATGTCGTAGTAGTGTGACGTCCTTGTTATACTACTACGTGCCTGCGATAGAATCTAGGACATAGGATACTAGGACGAGAGCAAATACTCAATCACAATTCCTTGAGAGATTCCTGGGATGACCCCTGAGAATCTTGTTATAATTTCCAATTTAAATCATTTCCTTGTTCCGTCCATTCTCACTTGTGATATTGATTGATTATTATTGATTAGGTATTAAGTTAGGATTTTGGGTTTCATTGTAGGGTTGATTTCATATTAAGGTAAATTTATAGACTGATTTATGGTATTATTTGATGATGCCCGTCAATGAGGACAGTGAAAATGATTAACATTAGAGCTATTGGACTACAGAAGGTGGATTAAAGTTTTAATTGAAGATTGAAAATGAATTTCAAATTTTAGGATTTTGAGAAGATTGAGATTGTTATTAAAATATTTTTGTGAAGATTTCAATGAATTGCAAAATTTTGAAATTTGAGGAATTGAAATATTGTTATTAAAATTTTATTTTTAAGGATTCAGATTCGATTCAATAAACCTAGACAAGTCTGTAAGGATTTTGTGTGATTAAGTTTTATTTCAGTATTTAAATAATTAACCTTGAGGAAAGTGTATGCAATTTACCTTAAAATTTTATTCGAGGAGTTATTTTGAGGAAAATTTATCTGAGGATAAGATTTTATAGTGGGAGAGATATATTAGTATACAATAGATGAGATGCATGTGTAAGGATCTGTTGGCTTGAGTAGAATTGAGATCTCACTGCCCACTGACTTGGGTGTCCAATTAAGATTGTATTAGAGAGAGCAGTATTTAGTAAAGAGTGTTGCATTTGATATGCACTTGGGTGATAAGAATAACTAGCAACAACTGTTGCAGTAGGTAAGGAAGCTAGCAGTGAGAGTGTTTGTGATAGAACTGTGATACCTAGGGGATAGAGATATCAAACCTTGGATGCATTTTGACCTGTGCAATCATAACTAGGGTTTATTTCTAATCTATCTATCTTAAATGTTGCTTCTTTAGAACTGTACTGTCCTTCCTTGATGATATCGCATTTTACCTAAATTGATTCTTTGGGATCTGTCTTCAGGATGTCACCGCAGACAAGGTCTATGAGAACGGGAACATCAGCTTTAGAGGGGTTTGCCACCTCTCCACCTGATGGACAGACAGCTGTAGTTCCTCCTACATCTCCGATGCACGTAGGTGATCCTCCTCCTCCACCTGTTAAGAGAATAGCCGCAGCTGTGACGGACAACCTTCCTCCTCCACCTGTTAAGAGGATAGCCGCAGCTGTGACGGACAACCTTCCTCCTCCACCGACTCCGCTTCCCAGAGGTTTGCCCATTGACGGAACGCAGATGTTTACGTTGATCCAAGGCATGGTAGATGCCCAGAGAGTGACGGCAGACGCTCAGCGAGTTCAAGCTGAGGCTCAGAGGGTGCAAGCAGAAGCGTACCAGGCGCAAACCGAGCTGATGAAAGAAAACATGGAGAATGCTCATCAAGTGACTCTCCAAGCTTTGGAGAGAGTAGCACAGTACCAGCAGTTTCCTGGCCAGCAACAGCAGAGATCAGGCACTATAGTGGATTTCAAAAGGATGATGCCTCGAGAGTTCAAAGGTACCGAAGGGATACTCTACGCTGACGACTGGCTAGAGGATATAGAGAGAATCCTGCGATTGACCCAGATTCCGGAGAACTTGCAGATAGAAGTCGCTGGCAGTCAGATGTTCGATATTGTACTCACGTGGTATCGCACTGAGCCGAGAATTACTGCGTAAGGACTTACTTGGGAGACCTTCAAGGAACTCTTCAAGGAGAAGTTCTTTCCCGACGTGGCATTGGGAACCTTGGAAAGTCAGTTTCATGACTTAGTTCAAGGAAACATGTCGGTCGACGAGTACGCTGCAGAATTTTGTAGGTTGAGCCGTTTTGCATCGTCTATGATTCGGGACCCAGAAGATCGAGCCCGGAAATTTAGAAAGGGACTGACAAGAGAGATTAAGTCGCGCACTTCTGGTCGTCGTACCGCTACCTATGAGGCTATCTTAATGGATGCTCAGATCGCAAAAGAGGACCTGGACCTCAGGCTTAAGAGGAGTCACAATACTATTGGAGATACGAATGATAGCGCAGGACCGGCCAAGCATCCCCGTATTCAGCACCAACAGCAGTACCAAGTACCATTTCATATTCAGCAACAACCATGGACATTTCAGCATCCACCGCAGTACCTAGCACCAGTTCC
The DNA here is from genome assembly GCA_036927795.1 of Iris macrosiphon. Classification (NCBI taxonomy): domain Eukaryota; kingdom Viridiplantae; phylum Streptophyta; class Magnoliopsida; order Asparagales; family Iridaceae; genus Iris; species Iris macrosiphon. Next base: position 105,086,018 of record JAYESA010000019.1, on the reverse strand, counting down.
TATCCAACAACATCCATGGGCGTATCAGTATCAACAATAGTACCAGACGCCAATTCGTATTCAGCAGGATCAACAGCAGCCTCCAAGAGAGACACAACAGACTTGTCATTTCTGTAAGAAGCCAGGTCACCTTTGGGAGAGTTGTAGAACGAGGCTAGGACTTTGTTTGCACTGCGGCGCTGCGGGACATCGAGTAAGGGATTGTCTTATAGCCCCTTATCTCCCCGGCCAGCGTGCAGCTTCAGACTATAGAGATCCAGTTAGGCTACCTGTGGAACCGTATATTGCTCAGCACCCGCAAAGGGAACCACCCCAGCAGGGCGGGCATTTGCGATGACGGTCGAGGAGACCGATACTGCAGGTAATGTGTTAGCAGTTTCTGTTCTTCCTTTATTCTGTTCCTACCTATTTGATTGATTGATTGATCTCTTAGTACCGTAGCTTGCATGTATGATCTTCTTGTTATAATGTAGTTAGTAGCACACCCTGATATAGAGACTGCAATACCATGACAAGACACCATGACCGTATATATTCCCTTAGGTTGCATGTTGTATGATTATAGGAAGACTTCTTAGACCATGATTATTGGGATTTGACCATGACGAAGATTCATGAAGGGTTATGACTTGACAAGAGAGACAAGACGATTAAAATTCGAGGATAACCATTGATTTAAATCCAGGGTTAAGAAATTAACATTGCATAATTGATGGTTTATTAATTCCAGGAAAGATTATGACATGTTTAAGTTGGTTATTAATTTGGAAATTTTGGGAGATTATCATTATATTTATTTGGTTGCAAGTTATAAAATTTTAGAATTTTATATGAGATGTTGCATTTGGAGAATCCTTAAGTGTCGCATTTGTTGAGTAATTTGAGGAAGAGGAAATCGAGAAATAAATTTTTTTGATGGATAAATGTTTAATTCAAACTTTTTGGACGAGATTATATTATATATCGGTGCATTGATTAAAATCAAGTTAGAGGAGTGGATATTAAATTCTGAGTACTGAATTATTAACTAAAAAAAAAAAAATTTGAGGAAATTTTGATAAATGGACTTTGATTTTTATTTCGAGGATTTTTCAGGTTATGCAATAATTTTAAAAGTTTGAGATTGTGAAAAGACCTTGTGGATTATTACCGGATTTCATGGATGACGAATTTAAATTTTGAGGGAAAAATAATGTGTATGATTAAATGCTACTTTGAGAATTTTAAATTTCGAGGACAAAATTCTTTTAAGGTGGGTAGACTTGTCACTACCACATTCCGAAAACAGGGGTATTTTCGAATTTTTACAATATTTAATATTATGTTATTTACAATTAATTAATTGCATGATAGTGTATTTGATTTAAATAATTTTGTGCGATGTGTAATTAAATATATAATTATATGCAGTGTTTATTTATTTTATTTTAGCTAGCAGACTAGACCTAGAAGCCCAGTAGATGAACACCTGTCGGAATTATAGGGTTCTGGATTTTATTATTTTATCTAGAATTTAATATTTGGAGATTGTAATTAATTACTGTATTTTATTTAATATTTTTGCGCATTGCCTTTGCTCCGATATTTGGAGCACTATCCAGACTTTTGTCTTCCAACAAATTTTACAATCTTGCCCTAGACGTGCCCACCTTCATTTCTGCTATTTTTGCAACTCGTGATTATGCTCTCTGTGCATTATTTCTAGCCGCACAAAAATCGTCGCGGACGTTTGTTTTTAAATTCCTATTTTGTATCGTTGTGCGTTCCAATCAAAAATTGGAGGCCATCTTGACCTATTTTTCGTGCGGCCCAAATTAGGGTAATATTCTGTTCCGAGTCTTCTTCAATATTGGTATTGATGACCTGACCTGATTTTGACCCCATGTACTCATAATTAATTGTTGAACACAACTTGCATTTATTTCTATTTAAATTGAGGATACTATTTTATCTGATTCTAAAATCTCAATTTAATTCCAGTGCCCTGTAAATTGAGCCCGTACCAAACTTACAGCGCCCCCTGACCCTACAAAACACCGGACCCCGAATCGCCCGCCAAATTTTCGTCATTTTATGTGTTTGTGCAATTTCCCGAATTTAAGGGGCTAAGTTGCAATTATTCAATTGTAGGTGTCATCACCCCATTGTCCAAGATCAAATGGAAAGGCTAATTAATTGTGGACCAAATTGCATTTTCCTACATGAATTAAATTTTCTCATGTTCAATCCTAGCCACCCATTCCAGGGATGCATCCTCACCCTCCATCAAAATCCCCTCATCCTATATAATGACATATCTACATCAAACCCTAATCCCTAGGAAACCTAGAAAACACCACCTCCTCAAGCCTCCATCTCCCCTCAACCCAACGTAGGAAACTTCTTCCTATTCTCTTCTCCACTTTTTTTCTCTTCTTCTCCTTCTTTCTTCTTCTTCTTCCTCTTCATTGCTTTTAAATTTTAAAAGAGGAAGAAGGGGGGAACACTGTTCACTCTCCCCCCCTACTGTTCATCCGGTCCGGCGGGTCACTGGAACCCCGCTGCCCGACACGGTCCGGCGGCCCTCGGTGAACCCCGGCGAGCAGCACCCCGCTGCAGCCGCTGAACTCATCCAGCCGGCGGCGCTGCCGATCTCCCCTCGCGATCACCCCCATCATCGTTCTCCCCGGCCGACTGAGCGGCGTCCGGCGGCCGATTGCTCCAGCCCGTGCCGAGCGACTGTGCACTGCCGCTCCGGCCAGTGCGGCCATCCCGAGCCTCCGCGCCGGCGACGCTCGACATCTCCCTTTGGCTGACCCTGCTGCTCCTCCTCCTATCCCTACATCTCCACCGGCCGGCGCTGCATCGACGGTCCGGCGAGCCTCCCTGGAACCCACTGTAAGTCTCCTTCTTCCCCTTCTTTCTTTATATATATATATATATATATATATATATATATATATATATATATATATATATATGTATGTATATATACATACATGTATACGTATGAGTAATTAGTGTAATTAATTTGTATATGCATATATAATAAATGTAAGGTATTGTATGTATTTAAATAAATGGTATAAATATGTATTTAATTTAATGTTTAATAGTATATATAATATTGGTATACGTATAAATATATATTTCGTATATACTTAATATATTTTAATAGAAAAAGGGAATACATGTATATATGTATATATATTTTGTAAATGTATAAATATTGCGTATTGGTGTATATAGTATAGTTTAAATTAGTATATCTATATGTACGTATATTTTCTTATAAATGCATAAATAGGTAATTATGTATTTTGGTAAAAATGTATAAATATGCATATATGTATATAAATACATATACGTGTATTTGTGTGTATATGTGTACATATATATATATTTCTATAAATATAGTATATTTTCTCTGTTCGTATATAGTATACGTATTTTGGTGTATGTGTAGGTTTGATTTAAAGTGGTATATATATATAGTGTCTTTATTAATGTATATATATAACTGATATATGAAAATGTTTATTAGTATGTATAAACTTATTTTGGTGTATTGTATGTGTACATATATATATATGTATATTCTAAAAATGTACTTTGCACACATATGATATATATACGTATTTTGATATATGTTGACATATAAATGTACGTATTTTAGTAGATATACGACTATAGTTAGTATAAAATTATATTGATATATATTTTAGATATATATACATATATTAGGTTAAATTCTTTTTGTGTGTATACAAGTATTATTTATTAAGTTTATATATATATATATATATATACAAGTATCACTTATTTTAAAAGTATATATTGTAGGTATTTAACCAAGGTGTATGTATTAAATTTAACTGGTATAAATGTATGTATATTCTTATGTGTATAATTATTTTGACATATATATATGTGTATATATATTTTTGTATAAACTCTTAGCACATTTTTATAATATATACATGTATATTTTGTATGTATTTAATTTGAGATATGTTTGTATGTACATACAGGTATTAGTTTTATTTAAAGTGTATATATTTATACTTATATCTATTATTGTAATTAAGGGATATTGATATATATAGTTGGCCTATCTAGTAGATGACCCCTACCGTACCTAGCGTAGCCCTAAGGCCAGTGTATTTCCATTGTGTGTTAGTATAGCCCCTGATACAAGTGTTATTGTGATATGTTTTTAGGACTGTTGGTTTACCCAGGGGATACTCTGGAACAGGACATCCATAAATACCAGCTAAGGACCCAAGGCAAGTACATTCTATGATAATTTCCAATTCTTGATAATTGCTATAAGTTCAATGATCTTGAAATGTTACAACTGAATCTTTGACACTGTGCTACACGGACTAGTATAGCTTGGATCTGCAGTCATGAGATGTTATCTTGATTATCGTATTGACATTGTACACAACATGTATATTTAGACATCGTACATGATAGACTTGACTTGCTCGTGTATCGTGACGTGTCATGGTTGGATCCACAGTACTAGTTGGGGGCGGGGAAGTAGTTAGTAAGAAATGTGATCATAACCTCTTATTGTAGTATAGAAAATTGTAAGTGTTAATCATGCTCTTCACCCATGATTAGCCAGGCCCTGTAGCTATCGTACATGTTCCCAAGCCGATCATATTTTGAAACTACTATTTCAAACACTTAGAATAGATTACAGTTCCCTATTTTAAATCATATACTACATCACCCGTATATGATACTGTTCCTTGTTCTTTTCATTTTCATACATGCACTGACTGTATCATATTGCCTATTGCCTGTCTCTTTACATTGCCTGTCTCTCTTAAACTGCTATTGCATTTATTTCACTGTCTTCTCAGTAGCTAGCATGACATGTTTTATTGTATTATAGATATTATCAATTAATGGAACTATTATTTGAGAGTGTTGCTTTGCTCCTTCCTGACTGGAAATATTTTTCCAGACTATGCCTTAGAGGACCGTTGTCCGACACTTTATGGACCATATGGTGAGTAGTTGCAGACTTGATAGTAGTTGTGATTCCAGGGGGTCTAGCCGAAAATCACTATTTATTGTTAGTTCTTTAAGTAGACTATTTGGTACCGGATTTGTCTCCGGCATTTTGATGATTCTTGGATATTGTTGAGTTAGAATATTACTTGTTGACTTGTGTTGTGTTTAATTTTAGTTTTTATTATTCAAAATCTTATCGTGCTGTAATCCTGTGATTGAGTATATATTCATCTTATTTGTGACATCCGTGCCTCCTAATGGAGATTGGATGCTTGCGTGACATTAGTTAGATAGTATCAAGACCTTGACAGCGTTCTACCGCCGATGCTGCTGCGTAGGCTGGACGTACCCACGCACTCGTGCCCCTAAACCGGGTGCGGGTCGTGACAGTACTTACTATAGCAGATTTTTCATAGAGTTTGGGTCTGAACGCTATAGAAGACTATTAGTAACTGCGTGCTTTTCTGGAATGCTATTAGAAATGCAGAACAAAAATAATATATTCAGTGATATATCATTTATGAATATCGTAACATTTATAGCGTTCTTATATTGCTATTTACTTAAGAAAAGTCAGTAAAAATTTTATTTTCGATAATTTTTTTAAGTTCTCCGTGCATCTGCCAAAATATTGACGGTCAAAGCCTAGATTTTTTTCATCTCTTCTTCCATCTTTCTTAATCTGCCACCCCAAAAAAATTGACAGTCAAAGCCTAGTTTGAGCGTTATAAAACGTCCCAAAAAAATTAGTTTTTCGCCTCAGCCAGCTCTATTTTTGGATCAGAGAATTGTATATACAGTATTAAACTTTACTAAAATTGATCTGAGAGCATTGAAGTTTATAAAATTACCGCGAAAGCAATAAAACGTCCTTTTAAAAGGCATTTTAAAACTTTGGTCAATAAATACCCTTTTATTGGACGTTTCCCATTGTCCCTAGAAGATCCTCCATACTGCGAGTGTCCCAATGGAAAAGGGTAACAAAGGGATGAAAATATGCATGGAAATAAAACTGTAAGTATATAAGACTGGAAAATAATGTAATTAACTACCAAACGTACTGAAGGGTGCAATAAAAAAATTATAGAGTTATGATGTAGACTTTTGGATAGAAGCTCATCAATGAGGTTATTCTAATAATCAATGCCCTCTTTGTTGATCCCTCCACTCAAGCTTCTATCTGCCATTATATTAGGAAATTATTAACATCGCATAAATTAATTTTGTTGATAGGAGACCTTCTACGGATAATAGATCGAATAGGTTGGCAATTTTATAGGAGGGTACGGAAATGCCTAATAAAAGGGCGTTAATGACCAAAGTTTACAAACGTCCTTTTAAAGGACGTTTCATTGCTTTTTACTATAATTTTAGAAATTTTATTGCTCTTAGAGCAATTTTAGTAAACTTCAATATTTTACATGCAATTTTCTATTTTTGGATTCCACTCAAAAATTTATCATCCATTCAAACACATGCAAATCCTTCCCTCTTCTTTATTCTCGTCCTCATCTTCCCGCATGAGAATTCCCAAATATCTCCCATCCTCCTTCCAAATCACAAACCCTAACCCATCATCTTCGTCCTCCTCCCGAATTCCTTCTCCTCCTTCTAAATCCCCAATCCTAACCTTCACCAAGCCATACATCAGCGACCTACACCACCGGAGATGCCTGAACCATCTGCCACTACCGACATGACCCTCATTCTCCCCTTTAATCGTCGAATCGATGAAGAATTCACCAGGTTCTTTGCCACCGCCTATGGAGGGGAAGTGTCCATGTTCTACCATCCACCATCGGACCACCATTGTCGTTGATCCGGTAGAAGCACTTTCTTCCTCAGTAGTCCCTCCACATCCTCCTTGTCGAGTACGATGACTCCATGCACCATATAGTCATCGCCCTCCTCCGGAAGTGTAACTATCACGGTAAGTCGGGTTTTTTAGCAATTAAATTTTTGAGTTTTTGCGGTTAGGTTTTTGGATTTTGTTGTTAGGGAGGGATTTGCTTATCGAGGTGGCGGGGTTGGAGGATGGGATAAAGGCGTGGGAGGTGGGAGGTGGGAGGTGATGACGGAGAAAAGGTACTACTTTGATCTGGTGCTGATGGAGGTTGTCATGCCCTCCCTCTCTAGGATCGGCCTTCTCACCAGGAGCGTAGCCAGTGACAAGTGCAAGAATATCCCTGTCATCAGTAAGAAATAATTCCAAATTTGCACATTGCCTTTTACTAATTTAGGAATCTTTGGATGGGACTTTATATGTATGTGGAGGGCTTATCATTGTTGTTGTTATTATTAATCACTTATGTATGCACCTTGCCACTAACCTATATCTAGATAACAACTTAGCCAAGTTGTAGAATCTGACACAATTGATTATATTGTTGAGAGGTTGATCGTGGACTAATAGGTTGAAATTAAGATGCAACTAAAAAGAGTATGCGAAGAAAGAAAATGTCCATTCTCCTAAAATTATTATCGATGATTGCATGTATCTTTCACCTTCGCCAACTAATCATGAGGCCCATGGTCCTTCATGGTAATTTCCTAACTTACTACTAAAATTTATTTAGAAAACTAGTTTGGATTTATATTCAATAAATTAATTTCATGGAAATTAACAATTTCTATGATTTTCAACCAGATTAATGGTTGTAACTTGTACTTTCAATGCATGTTAACTTAATTCCTTGTTTCTGGCTTTATTTTGTCTATTGTCACATGAACTAATGCATTGGTTGTTTGTCAATTTGAAGGATTTTATTAACCAACTTTGATACCATGACATACATATATGGATATGAATTTTCATTTTTCTTTTGGTTTTGATATCATATCTCCTGATAGTTGAATCTCTTCAATTGGTCTAATGTTTCTCTCAACTGACCAGCCTGATGATAAATACGAATTTGCGAAGCCAATAAGGATCCAGGGATTGGTAAAGAACTACTCACAGTTCGTGTCCTTTTCTATATACACATGGCAAGAGAAGTCAAGGACTGTAGAGGTAAGATCAACTTTATATTTGCTAGTATCCCTAATAACTAGTCAAGGGATTTGTCCAGCAAAATGTGTCTGGTTAGTTACTCCTATAAAAGCTTTATTTAAAATGACAGGAAACATATTTCATATCTCATGGATTTTTATTTTGCTTTTGGATAGGTTGAGGAAACAAAGCAAGAGGTGCTTAGCATGCTTAACTAGTATTTGCCTTTTAATTACCTATTCACGGTGATAAAATAGTATCTTATACATATCTTTTACAGGGTTAGAAGAAGAAGAAAATAGTAACTGAAAAGTACTGGGACTGGGAATTAGCAAATAAAACAAAGCCTATATGGGTATGTAAAATATTTATGTAACTGTGTTATGCTTGAAAGGTACTTTGTCTAATGACTTGTATCTTGCATACATTAATCTCTTCTTGGTTTAAGGGATATGTCAACTCAAGCTTAGGAATTTGTTGGTTACAACTTTACCTCTTGCTTGCTTGTCGGCAGATACGGAATCCAAAGGAGGTTGAGAAGGATGAATACAGTGAGTTTTATAAGAAAATATTTAATGAATTCTTAGATCCTCTTGAATTAACACATTTCACTGTAGAGGTATAAACTGCAAATAACATCAGATACTGGTTTTATGGATTTTGAGTGATTTATTTTAATCCATGTTATATTGACAAAGTTCACAACTTAATAAGGTGAGGTAGAATTTAGAAGGGTTCTTTATATACCCGGAATGGCTCCATTGAACAATGAGGATGTAGTAAATCCAAAGACAAAGAATATACACTTATACCTCAAACGACTTTTTATTTCAGATGATTTTTATGAAGAGCTGGTGAGTGGGGGATGGTCGAGTAAATAAGTTTCTGTTATTATCTATTTCCATGATTACCTATAGTATTTCTTATGACATGCATATTTAAGTGGAATTTTTTGCCTTGCGATGCATGAGCCACTGAATTTAATTTTCAATTTACAGTTTCCAAGGTACTTAAGTTTTGTGAAGGGGTGTAGTTGATTCAAATGATATTCCTTTGAATGTTTCCCATGATATCCTCCAAGAAAGTCGAATAGTAAGTGAAAATGTTTGCCTTGACATGTTGGCAAATACTTGTGTTAATCTAGAAACCTCAGCTTGGCATCCCTGAAGTCTAAATCTTATTAATGTTGTGTACAAGTATTTTTTTTATGTATCATGTTTACTTATTAATCCCAGGTAAGAATCATGAGAAAAAGACATGTGAGAGAAATATTTGATATGACTGAAGAGATTGCTGAAGGTGAAAATAAAGAGGTTAGAGAAATAACTTGTGAGAAAAACATTTGATTTGCTTAGATCAATATGTTGAGAACATGCCGGAAAGACAGAAGGCTATATATTATTTGGCAACATACAGCCTAAAAAGTGCCAAATCAACGCCCTTTTTGGAAAAGCTAGTCCAAAAGGACATTGAACTAAGTATCAATTTTGATAAATTAATCAATAAATGCTTATAGAACTCTATACTTTTTCACCTAGCTCTTCTTGTCACTCTATTGGTCCTATATCTTATGGAGCCAATTGACGAGGTTGCAATTCAGAACATACAAACATACAAAGAAAATAAATTTGTTGACAACTATGATTTATAAATATGATTTAATCCCAATTTTATTTTCCATAATTAATTTCCAACAAATCTTTTTCTAATTATTTATTTCCACTGGTTACTATAATTTATAGCTACAAACTATGTATATATCTTTGTCAAAATCTTTTTTCTATATGATTGGAGAAAATCCATCTAAGTATGTGTTACGTAGTCCCTTATTGCTCTGTTATCTTCACCGTATTGAGTATTTTTATACGTTATCAAAGGTTGAGGTTGCTTAATTTGTGACAATTATTATTTTCTCTCAATTTTCTCTCATCTAAGTTCTATGGGAGGACTTGGACTAGGTGCACTCCTAGATTTTGTGCTAGGGACCATAGCCATTTGCATACTTTGGATTATTCTTCTAGGGAATGGTTGTATATGCACGATGTATTGGACTGCATATATTTCATACTTCCTACACTATACTGCACTAGACTGCACAGATTTGTTCCATATCTCCCAATTCTAGGTCGGTTTCACTTATGATTCTTGATCCGTTCTTTGTTTGGAGCAGGATTTTCCTGATTGATGCTATTATGTTGTAGGGTCTCTCTGTAATTTAAGAGAGGGAGAGGGAGAGATGTAGAAGGACAACAACAATGGGGGATGCTGGAGTGCAGCATGTACCACTCCAGGCTATTAGACCCAACTCTAGGACGATATTGGGTGCCTACAGTAGGCACATAAGCAAGGTCTCCTCCAAGAGATGTGCCCCCAACTTCCTCATCGTTGAGCTACGATGTTATTTATTTTTTTTTTCACAGTCATGTTACTGCAACTTATATTTTTGAGTTAAGCTTCAATGCATCCCACTACTAAGGTATAGCTTGCTTGCAGATGCATCCTTGTGGATTATGTTGCATCACTATTGCCTCTCGTTGTGTAGAAACTACAAGTATGCTCCTTTTATTGGTAATCTTGTAATATGCCTGAGACTAATTGCTAGTTGCAACTGCAAGTCAACCTTTAATCTATAATCTTGCAATATGTCTGAGACTAATTTATTAATGGTTATATAGCCCTCTCCACAGTCCATATCATGTAATCTTTAACATCGTCGCTGACCTTGATTCTCAGAAAGGTATGTTGTGCCTTTGAACTTAGGATTAAAATTAGTTCTAATATAAACCTTTACTAATTTGGCAGGATGAGCTAGCAATCAAAGTTGAGGATTTGCATGATCGTTGTAATGGGAGAGTGGTTTGCTTAATTGAGATGAGTTGAGATAAGTTTTGGGGATGAGACAGATATGGAAGGACCGAAGTGATAGTAGCCGCAATGAGAAGGAAGGATAGTTTTTTATGATTCTTTTTTGATTCATTAGACCAGATACAAATTGTTTACTTTTGGAGTTGACTTAATTCTATATGAATTATTTTGTTATCTCTCTATAAACACTTATATTTTGGTATTTGTGTATATAAGAATAAAATTGTCATGATATAAATACATATTTTACAAAATTCTATGTACATCTTGATTGTTTCGTTGAAATATAAAAAAGTATAGATTGTTTGAAGTATTCAAATAGGGTACCATTGCAATAGAAAATGCTATAAACATGTTTAAAATTGTGATTCTCACAGCAGAACTATAACATTATGTAATGCTAATGCTTAATAGCATTCACAAATATCACTCACAAATGCTATAGGTTAATATCGTTCCTAAGTTCTATAATTCTATAACATTCCCTATCTACAATGTTCCTGTACGCTATAGATTAATAGTGTTTCGTTATAGCGTTCAGAATGTTATACCAAGACAACAACGTTCATAAATATTATATTATTATAGCATTTTTATACTATAGTAGGGACAATTATAGTGTGCGTAATACGCTATAGTTACTATCCTATAACATTTTAGGCATGCTATTATATGCCCAATTTGTTGTAGTGTCTGGGGACAAGAAATTCCTACAAAAGGTGACATTATCATCCTTGCTATTAATCTTCATAATTTGCACATGAAAAGAACTAGAAATTCTTATTAGTAACAACGAAATCATATTTCACCACTAAGGTATTGCTCATATATGAAAATTAAATATTATTACTTATCAAGTATTCTAAATATTTTTTAAACAATTAAATAGCAATAAGTTAGTGCTTAATTCAATTAAGAAATGTATAAAGCTCATACTTAACGCAAAGTAGTACACTAGTATGTCCTTTGTTCTAAACTTTAGGTTTTCGACCGATACGATCAATATCTTAATAACACTTGACTTATATTAAATACCTAACATTCTTTTTCTTAATCACCAACAAGTATTTATATGCTTATCATAGATAATATTAAGTCATAATTCTGAATTCTAAATAAAATTCAATAATTGACCCATATCCAATCGATACGTCCATATATCACACTTGTAACAACCTTCCAAGGCCACCTAATGCAGTTTCATCCAAATTAACCCAATAGCTCATCATGTCTCTTACATATCCTTAATAATATCAAATTAACTTCCGGACAACAGTACACACCTTGATTTTTGTGGTATTTGACATATTCTAACATCACTTAACTAGTTTAACATAATTAGGTAAAAGTCTCAACTTTAGACTTATAACTTTATATCTAGTCTATTAATGACTAATCATAAGTTAATCGAGAATGTAACTAAACATGATATAAAATGTGAGTTAGTCCTTAAGCATATATACATAACAGGAGCTCAGGATCATTCTTTGAATCATACAATTTATTTCTATTATAGTAGTACAAGTATGAAGGATATATGTGTATATATATTTAAAATGATTATCATAATCAAATTTGAATTTGACTCTCAACATGACACAAAATAGAACAATTTAATTGCATCTTAGTATGTGTTCTATGTAGTGTGTACCCTTATTATGAACAAGTGTGGTGTCTTTATTCTAACATAGTGTCCTAGTTTAGAATATAAGTCTATTCCATATTGAAAATTTTGTTATAGCTCATATATTTGAATTTCAAAAAAAAAAATTAAGAAAGGAGAGAGGGCTTGCCTTGGGTTTTAGAATTGGGACTAGGTTTTGGAAGTTCTTCTTTCTAACTTCTTCTTCTTCTTCTTCTTCTTCTTCTTCTTCTTTCTTTTTATTTTAGAAGGAAGGGTGATTTAGGACTTGGGTTTGGTGAAGATGGAATATGAATTAAGATGATGATAGTAGTAGTGATGGGTGATGATGGTGGCGGTCGGAGGTGAGAGGGACCGCAGTTGGGGGGGTCGGCCGGATGGCCAGACTACAGCGACAGTAACCGTAGGTGGCCAGGGTCTGGAGGCCCGAAAAGAAGGTGAGGAAGAGGAGGCGGTGAGAAGGAGAGGAAGAGGGGAATGAGAGATATTAGTAGGGAATGAGGGAGAACGTGAGGGATTAAGGGGAGTATGAGAGAGAGAGAGAGAGAGAGAGAGAGAGGGTATAGGGAGTCATGTGAGGGAAGGAAGAGAGTTATAGTGCCTCAAATCCTGATCCGACTGGAATGTGGACTATATAATTGGCTTGTGGCTAGTTTGTATAGTATTTAGAATCTTCGCCATCCTCTTGTCACGGAAAAAATATGATGATCTATTCCAACTCATGGATAAGCCTCTATTGAAATGAGTCCAATAGTTTTCTTATTTTGTTGCTTGATTTTCTTGATTTTGCTTTGGAATTTCATTTGGTGTTGCTTTCGATTTGCTTGGTTTTCGATGTTTGCTTTCTCTTTTGGAGCTTTGGTTCTTAGGAATTTTGGAATGAAGGATAGGCGAAAGAATTCTAACTCGATGCTCGGGTTATTAAAGGTCCACGTATCTGACTCTTGATCGTCGCTAGACGGGGCTCCTTCTTTCAGCACTTTCTTTAATCGATGGGTCATTTGGACCCTTCTTTGATACTTCTTCACGCCCACATCTATAATGTTTCAAACGTTCAATCGATGATGCCCAGCTGAACGCCTAGGAAATCCTTAGCCACAATACATAAAAACCATTAAGAAAGAAAAATGGATAATTGTAGATTAACTTGTATATGAATGTACATAATCTATAACACGAGCCTCCTAATAAAGTGAACAATTATTGTTAGAAACCAAGGAACTACTTGATGGAATGTGGCATCTGAAATATTGGTTGCGGCCTGGTGCCTCGGAGAGTTTAGACCCATGGGACACCAAAATTGGAACACGACTTTGAGAAAATATGAACTGTTGTATAATTATATCTATATTGCTTTCTTCTGTTTTATCTCATAAATTGTATGATAGTTGAAATATTCATGTATTTGCATGGTCTGGGATAACATATGCACAAGGTTTAGAATTTTCTCGAAACGGTATTCTGGGGTACTGGAACAGTATCGATACGGGGGAAAATATTTGATCATGCTTGGCACGATGCATTTTGGGACCTATGACGGGGCTTGATACCCTGGCTGATAGGACAAGCTGCAATGCCTTGGATAATTCCCCATGGTGTCGATCACACCAATAATCTCATATCGATAAAACATATGCTAATCTATTATCTTGTGCAGATGGTAAGTATACATGTGTTTCTATGCAGGGAAGGGGCACATTGGGTGAGTAAGCGACTGATATGCTATATGGTTTTTGTGTTATTTTTTTCTAAAAATATGCAACTGATATTAACAGAATTCACTTAGTTCTTAATAGCAAGATCATTTTAATGCATGCTCGCCCCTAATAAGTAAGTTGATTTAGTCGACTGGGTTCGTCCTGCTCACCAGTACAGCTGAGTAATGACCCACGTTTGTGGACAAATATTTTGGGCACTCAGGGTATGCAACGCTAGTGGATAGATGAGGAGGCGTTAGAAGCTCTTCTATTTTGAAGTATAGTTGAAGTCAATTTATTTTAGAGGCATGGATTTTAATTTATACAAGGGCATAATGTACGGTCGACAAATCTTATTTGATGTAGCGTGCCCTAACTTTTGAGTTTTTTTGTAACGCAATCAATGTAGATGTCACTACCACATTTCTAGGAAAGGATATTTTAGTAATTTCATATTTAATTAAATATTGTGCATGATAAATAATTATTTGTTATATTATTTATTTTTTGTTAGATATTAGTTATTTATTTTGGACTTGTGTTAGTGGACCTAACTAGTTTAGTTTAGACTCATGGACCAACATGTATTAATTGTTAGAGTTTAGCCCATTTAGAAAGCCCATTGGTTAGGAGGAGGATTAAAATTAATTAAACTATTAGACTAGAAACTTCCCTCCTTAATTATTTTTTCATAAGAGGCCCCAAGGGGTATATTGAAAAATTCATAGTGACTTGAGGAAGGAGAAAGGGGGCCGACCTATAATAGAGGGGGGAATATGTTTCTCTCTCCTCTTTTCATTTAAAAACTAGATCTAGAATTTTTCTCAACCAAATTCCTTCATTTTTACTTTATTTTCCTACAAAATTTTATCCCAGTTCCTTCCCAAATTACTATTGGAGACTAGTGGAGCAAGGATCTAGAAGGAGGAAACAAGAATCTACAAAGAGGAGCAAGGATCTACAAGTTGGAGGCCAATTTCATCATATTTGGAGGTTACACTGGGAATCCATCTTCCAATAGATACAATTCAGTTTTTTCCCTTCATTTAGGTTCTAAATCTGAGATCTAACTATGAGAAATGAACCCATATGCATAGGCTACCCATAGGATTTTATTTTGTGTACATAGGAGGCCTATTGAGAAAGTTATGGTGCTTTTTGTGTCAATTTTGGGAGAATTTTGAGATTAACAATTGTTGTTTGTGTCAATTGATCCTATAGATCAATTTGTCATGTGCTTGTATGTTTTGGGCTAGTGCCGTATCCATAATTGGGTAATTGGGTACGTGTAGGTCGTATCCCAATAATTTGGTGATACGTGTTGATTTAGGGATTTTTTCTCCGACACGGGACTTTGAGCATGTCATATTTTGACACGGACACGTAGATTTATGTTTGACTCTTCGTATTATTCATAAATGATATTTATGACCTGCTCGTGTCCTTTAGGGTACATTTGGAGGTGTGGTGGACTCGTGTCACATGCATATCCTAGATCTAGTGGGATACAGGGTGATAAGTTCCATGTGTTTGTGCAATTTAATTGTAGATCTATTTATCTTGTGTTCTTATTCATGGAGAGGTATAATTATATATATATATATATATATATATATATATATATATATATATATATATATATATATATACAATTATTGTGTATATATATTTATGTAATATTGTGTCTTAGATCTATGTATCTCTGTATATAATATATTGTGTATATTTGCTATATAGCTATTCTTCTACATGTAAGTATATTTATATATTATAGTATGTATAGATATGTATATGTTAAATAGATAATTATATGTTATTATATTTATATTTATATAATATATGTTATATATTGTGTATGATTATATATACGTATACGTGTGTGTGTTATTATAAATATGTTACTATGCATATGTATATTACTATGTAGTTATTATGTACATATGTATGTTGTAGAGGTATAAGTATGTATTTATACAGTCATAGTTATATATATTATAGTTATATGTATATTAGTATCTATTTATATTATGTGTTATATATATATATATATATTATATATGTATTGGATATATATTAGAGATAGAGGGAGAGCAGAGAGCAATAGCGACAACAGCAGCGTCGCCAAAGCAGCAGCAGCAATAACAACAGCAGCAGCAATAATAGCAGCAGCAGAGAGCAATAGCGACAACAACAGCATCGCTAAAGCAGCAGCAGTAGCAATAACAAACAACAGCAGCAGCCGCAATAGCGACATCAGCAGCATCACCAAACAGCAGTAGAAGCAATAGCATACCGCAGCAGCGACAGCAGTTTAGCGACAGCAACAGAATTAACCACGAAAACAGCAGAGTATCAGCGGTATCGATAGTATCATCGACAGTGGAAAGCGGCTTTTAATGACAGTTTGGCAATTTTTTATTAATATTAGATATTTAAATATATAGATATATATATATATATATATGTGTGTATATATATGTAAATATGTTTCTAAGTTCCTAATTGCATTTTAATATACTATATGTATAATAATTAGTTGTAGCATATATTATTTATGGGTAGTTAGTATAAACAAGGTATTGGGTTTTACCTTGAGATACCAAGGTAAGTATCAAGGTATTTTAGGATACCTAAGGTATTGAATTTGGGTATCAAGTTTATG
This sequence comes from Iris macrosiphon, assembly GCA_036927795.1. NCBI lineage: Eukaryota > Viridiplantae > Streptophyta > Magnoliopsida > Asparagales > Iridaceae > Iris > Iris macrosiphon. The sequence goes on along the minus strand of JAYESA010000019.1, from coordinate 105,069,156 downwards.
GTTTAGTGTTGTGATACCAAGTTGGTCCAAAACCAAGGCATCTATTTAATGTTTGTAATTAGGATTATGCATAATTAATATTGTTTGACATGTATATGTGATGATTTACCTATTGATTTACGTATCCAGAGATACGGTATCCTAGTATCCTAAGATATAGTCTTGTGATGTAGACATTAGTATTTGAATCCAATATCTTTGTATTAGACTTATGCAACCTAGAAATAAGTAGTTGACCATAGTTGACCATAGTTGACCATAGTTTGACCATAGTTGACCATAGTTTGACTATAGTTGATCATAGTTGACTTAGAGTGACCTAGTTTGACTTTTGACTTAGAATTAACTTATTGACCTAGAAGTTGACTAATTTAACTTATTTTCTTTTTGGAACCTTGTATTGATGTTGTATTCCATATCTAGGTCTTCGAGGCACCGTATCAGATATCTGTGAGACTATTCTTTGAACTTCAGACGAGTATATTCTCTGATAGTTTCTCATTTATGATATTCTCTATGTTTATTGTATCTAGTATAGATATCCATGTTCTCTTGACACGATGGTTACACGGATTGGTATATCCGGGTCTCATCATGAGATGTTATTACTTGGTATATGGTGTATCTTGTGCAAGCATTGTTTTATTGATTATCTTGTACATATACAAATACTGATTCTCGGAAAGAGTCGCTATCTTCTTGGGGAATCTCGTGCCATAGCATACAGTGGTTGGATCTATTATACCAGTCGAGGGTGGGGAGTACTTTAGTGTAGATATATGATCATACCCTTATTGTATCAAGTATTGTTCATTGAATAGTGTTAATCATACACCGTACGTATGATTAGCCAGGCCATATATATTGTATCATATTCCCAAGCCGATCATATGTTAAAGCTAGTACTCACACACTTAGTCATTAGTATTCTTATTTATTGATATATTATTTATTATTGTATTCATTCCAGGATTTTCTTATTATATATCTTTTGTATCTATTGTGCATCTTGTATATTCACATCTATTTACTGTTATATAGTTTTTATCATTGATTAAAACTGCTGTTAGAGATATACTATGCTCTTTTCCTGACTGGATATATTTTTCCATATGACACTGAGGAGTGGTACCCTACACATTATGGACCTCAGGATGTTGTGGGCCTAGAGTCTGAGACCCTGGCTCAGGAGGGACTTATCCTGACTGAGACAGATGACCCGGGATTAGTACCTTTTTAGCATTTCTTGTACTCGATTTATCTCCAGCTCTTTGTTAGTATTCTTTCAAACTCATTGATGTATTATTTTAGACTCATGAGTTGTATGTGACTATTTTGATTCTTTATCATATTCGTGCTCGTTTTTATCTTAGATCTTTGATTTGAATATATTGTTATTGTTGGTGGTTTATTATATTGCTAAATAGATTAACCAAACAACGTTCTACTGCCGATTCTGCGGCGTAGGTCGGGCGTTGTTTCTGAATTGCATCCTTACATTGGGTATGGGTCGTGACAGTAGATGAGAGTTGCATCAAAGGTAAACTCTATGTAAATTACTCTGAATTATCAATTAAATATGTTTTCTTCATATACTTTGTGTTCAACTCTTTGTGAATGTGTTTTCTAACTTATGTTTCTAATGGATTACTATGACTACACATTCTTGCCTTATGTGAGCGAAACTCCAGGCTCGCACGACATCACGCCCAAGCGAGGCCAATCGGTTCCGCAAAGGATCCAAGCGAGGATGATCGATCCTTGCAGGATCGGGGCATGAAAAGTTGTATCAGATCACGGCTTCACTTTCTTGGATTTTTAAAAAGATATTCTAGAAGTTTGATGCGCCTCTCGATTGAATTCATTCGGTATCCGTTGTATGAGATAAATTAACCTATACAATGAGCCCAAAGATAAAAATTATTATTTTTGGAGTGATGACAAACTACTCTCTTTTGTAGGAATAAAAAAGAAGAACGATGCTGCTAAAAATAGTGCTCAGCCTGTCCAGAGAGATCCAAAAAGTTTTGGAGAATGTGGAGGAGCGGGTTCAAATGATATGACAGAGAGGCTCATGCAGTTAATGGAGGTACAGCAACAGTAGGCTGCCACTTAACAGACATAGATTCAGGCATAGTTTACTGTATAATAAAAGCAGATAGACACCATGATGCAATTGATTGCATCTTTGGGGTCCATCAACGGCGACTACGGCGATGCCTGTTACACTGCCATCCGTGGCGGTAGAAGATGAATCAGAGAAAGTGCAACCTTCCGCTAAGACTTGCTGCAAGGCAGCTGAGTTCACCAAGATGCACCCACCCACGTTCAATAAAAGAGCAGAACTGGATGTGGTGATGGGATGGATCACGAAACTCAAAGGACTCTTTAACCTTGTCGTCATTAAAGGGTCCAAACGAGTTGCTGGTACATCGATGCAACTAGAGATGCGTGTGCATGATTGGTGGAAAACCACTAGAAAAGGGATTTATGACACAAATTCCAACTATAAAATCAATTGGGAGATGTTCAAATCTTCTTTCATTGAACAATACATCCCTAGGGTAGTGCGGCAACAAAAAGAAGATGACTTCAGCAATCTAATACAAGAAAGTGTGTCTGTTGAAGACTATGATTCAGTGTTCGCACGACTTGCCAAATTTGTCTGACACTTCTTACCTAACCAGCAGGCAGGTATTATCATTTTTAGAAGGGCCTGAATAACGAACTATGTAGCGATGTCATAAATCAGAAGTGCCAGACCTACCAGGAGTGTTATGAAGCTGCTAAGAATAATGAATGGATCTTTGGGCACAATTCTCAAAAGACAAATGGACAAACTACCCACACAAAATTTAATAAGCAGTCTCATGAAGCGGGAGGGTCTGGAACACCAAAGCGTCCATATACGTCTAAGTATAGGGGTCCCCCTCTGGGACTGCAGTGCCATAGGTACGACAAGCGTGGACATCGGGCAAATGAGTGCCAAGTCATAGGAAGTTTCAAATGTGGTCTCTTGGACCATAAATTATTTAACTGTTGAGACGGAAGGGAGATTGTCAGACATTAGTCGAACCAGAATAGGGGACCTCCATCTCATGGCGCCAATGCTATACCTATGAACCCATAACGTCAGGGCGCCCAAGGCCAAGTCTATGTATTGACTCGGGATGAGGCATCCGTTACCGACACGGTTGTGACAGGTACCTTACTTTTTAGAGATTTATCCACTATAGTGTTATTCAATTCAGGTTCTATGCATAGTTTCATATCTTTTGATTTCATTATTGAGAATAAATTAGCTTTCTATACCATTAAATATGAACTTGTGCGTCAGTACCCCTTCGGAAGTCGACATGCCCGTCAATGCGATATGTAGGGATGGATACATTTGTATCGGAGGCAGGAAGCTTTCCTTAGATGTCATTATTCTAGAGATTAAGGTATACAATATTATTCTCGGGATAGACTGGTTGTGTGCTTGCCATGCGACGATCGAGTATGCTGAGAAGTGAATCATATTTCGTCTACCCGGTGAGGCAGAGTTCTACTATTCGTGCAATATTGCACCAAAGAAGACAATAGTGATATCAGGAGTTACAGCAAGGTGCATGTTATATTCAGGCTATAAATGGTACTTAACCTTTGTTTGAGACACCCAATAGGAAGGTACAGATGCAATTAAAGCTGATGTCATAGCAGATTTTCCCGACGTATTCCCGAACGAGATGCCTGGAATGCCTCCTGATTGAGAGATCAAATTTTCCACTAACACCTTTTCAGATACGCGGCCGACATCAAAGATACCCTACTGAATGACCCCAACAGAGATGAAGGAACTGAAGGTGCAGTTACAAGATCTATTGGACCGAGGATATATTTTCCCAAGCATTTCTCCGTGGGGAGCTTCGGTATTATTCGTAAAGAAGAATGACGCATTCATACGGCTGTGCATAGACTATCGAGAACCAAATAATAATACCGTACGGAACAAGTAACCATAAACAAGGGTTGATGACATATTTGATCAACTATTGGGAGCGACAGTATTCTCTAAAATTGATCTCAGGTCGGACTATCATCAGTTGAAGATCAAATTCGATGACGAACCCAAGTTAGCGTTCCGAACCTGATACAGGCACTATAAATTTCTTGTAATATCGTGTGGCTTGTCGAATGCCCTAGCAGCTTTCATAGATCGGATGAACCATGTATTCTAATCGTTCGTGGACTAGTTTGTGTTCATATTTATTGATGACATATTAATTTATTCCAAGGATGAGACAAAGCACAAGGAACACTTGAAGATCATGTTGTAAACGTTGTGGGAGCATCAATTGTTCGCAAAACTCAACAAGTGTGAGTTCTGGTTGAGCAGCGTGGCATTTCTTGGACATGTCATCTCGGTAGAAGGTATCATCGTAGACCCGAAGAAGATCGAGGCGGTGGTGGATTGGAGGCAACCTACGTTAGCCAGTGAAGTTTGTAGCTTTCGAGGCCTAGCGGGTTACTACCGTAGGTTGATCAAAGATTTTTCTAAATTGGCCTCGCCTCTGACTCACCATACTCAGAAAGGGATTACATTCAAGTGGAGAGATAACTGCGAAGCTAGCTTTCAGGAGCTAAAGTAATGGCTTATTTCAGCTCCAATACTTGAACTTCCTGATAAAGTAGAAGAGATTTATATATACAACAATTCTTCGGGAGTCAGCCTAGGGTGTATTCTCATATAGAGTGACAAGGTGATATTGCACGTCTCAAAACAATTGAAGCCATACGAGAAGAACTACCCACCACATGACTTAGAATTGGCGGCAATTATGATTGTGCTAAAGTTGTGGCGGTATTATTTGTCACGCCACTGAATCAGAATCAGAATACTGGAGAGAGGGGACGGACAAAGGCAGCTACGCATACTAGAGTACTCTATAACCCAAGATACGATCACGATTGTCTAGGCATGTGGGGGTTTACTCTACAATCCAACAGTCATTCCTGGGTCAAGAATCCTAGTTGCCTCAATCTCAAGCAAGAAACAAGTACAAGATATATGATCACCAAGCATATAATAGTTAAATATCCCAAACTATACATACACAAATGATCATGAAGCTAGGTACAAAATAAAGAACTTGTAAGAGTACAATATTACATGATCAGCTCTAGTTATAGTCTAGAATATGATTTACATGTAGGCCCGTTAGGCTAGAATATCAAGTTTCTAAAATAAGAGCTAAACACGTGCTCGGTGGCTAAATACCTTAGAAGTTTAAGTATAAGATCAAGTGGGTGATAAAGAAGAAACCCACTCAATTCCTCCGGTGCTCTTGGTGTTCACCATCTTTAGATGAGAAATACGGAAGATCCTGTGGGGCTGCTCCAAAATTTGGCCATACAAAACCAGTGGGGTCAGACCCCAAAACAGCAAGTACTACAAGGAAGACAACTTAGGAACTAAAATCAGTATACAGACAAATCAGTAAAAAATAGCACCGGAAATAGGTAAATAAATATAACAGGTAAAATAATGGTTAAACAGTTCTAGAGTATTTAAATAAGTATATCTGAAATCTGTACCAGGTCAGTTCAGGATCAGTTTTAAAAATAAATCTTGACAGGACTAGACAAGACTGGAAATCTAGCAACCACGGCCATTTATGTCCTACGGCCTGCTATCATTAGCTAACTAGGGTTATCACAATCCTAGTTACTAACACATGTAGTTTGAAATTCCATACAATAATATGCCCTATAAACTATCAGGATTATCCTGACATAAGGATACATAGATTAGATTATATTAGGTATATCAATTTACAGGTAAATACAACACTCGACGGTGAACTGGAAGTGTGTCCCTCATGATGGAGAGCTCCAAATCCATCAGGTGTCACTGGGATACCAGGATTGCATGTAGCCAGGAAATCTCTCTAGATGCTTCAAATATATTATTCTAGTTGTTATCCTGGGCAAGTTATCAAGAATTCCTGACCGTGGTGCTCAGGAATTTTTTTTAGACATGATGCAGGAAAGGACAGGACAGTAGCTTGACAAGTACATTCGAGACAGGATTAAACAAATAAAACAAAATAATTTATCTTATCAGTTCAAGCATTTTAATTCAGGAATTCTAGCATATCAGGAGTGCGCATCATCGAGCCAATTTCAGGAATATCGGTATATGTCAGGTTAACTCGATACCATGAGCTATTATCAGGAATATCAGTACAAGTCTAGTATCCAAAATATCAGTGCAAGTCTGGTATCAGGAATATCAGTACAAGTATGGTATCAGGAATATCAAGATAAATAATGTCTATACAATTCATGATTAGGGAATTCTAGGTTCTGACATGTTGTCACACATTGAGTTATAAGCAATTTAGAGAAAGCTTTCATTAATAATAATTAAACATAATAGGCTAAAAAATGAAAATATTTAAACCATAATAGAACAATTCAATACAAGTATCATAGGCACATGGGGTAAGCTGGTCGCATACAAGAGCTAGTCGCATGCAAGATACAAAGTCCACTCTTTCGGATATGGTGAATGACAGGTAATAAATATAAAGTCAGGAAAGTGATTGATGTGAATGGCCATGTCAGAGAAGTGACCGAAGTGACTGGTCAAGAAAGGAATACAGAAGGAAAAGATAAAATTATGGAAAGTCGTGCCAAGGCGGTACTGAGTTATGCGTTAAAAAAGAGCAACGCTTAACTTTGGGCCGCATGGAAGACTTAGCCACATGCTCCTCTGGGCCGTATAAAATCTTTTAAACTCAGAGAACTTTTATTCGTTCAAGTTCCATACATTTGGCCAAGGGGCGCATGTGCAGATTCAATCATACGTCCAATAAGACGGTCGTATGCTGACTTTTAGCGAGAAGTCCAGGCCGCATGCCAAGCGTGCCGCATGGAACTCCTTCGTCCTAGAACAGCATGTTTCAGCCATGAAAAAGCTTCAAGTCTAAAAACTTATTTTCTCCATAAAATCTGTATTTTAAGTCTGAATCCAGCAAAGCAAGTTCAAAATGGCATAAAATCAAGTGCTCCTCAACACAGAACTACTAATTTTTAAAAATATTGAGTTTTAAAAGATTAAAACCAAGTAAACTCAAGGAAGATCCAAACTTAAAACTCAGATCTACTCCAACCAAGGCATCAAAACAAAAAATAACAAGAAGTAAACATATAGAGAAACTCATATAGAGCATATAGAGCAATAAAATGGAGGAAAACTAAATAAATACAATATATAAAATTATTTCTCATTGGCAAGATGTACTTTCATAAACCCACTACTAAGCTACTACTACTACCACCACCAAAGGAAAATAGGGAGGCCGACCTCGGGCTGCTCTGGCTAGGGAGAAGAGAGGGAAAAAAATTAAAGAAAGAGAAGGAAAAAAAAAATAAGGAGGAGAGAGAAATGAAAGGCTTTATATCAAGGGTGACTAGCACTATTCATAATTCTAGAAATTATATAAAAGGAGCTAAAAAATTCATAAATTACACGAAAAGTAATATACAGTTATAACACACATATACCAGATAAAATATAATAATACTAAAATAGTGAGACGAGTCTCACAACTCTCACCTCCTTAGAAAATTTTGGTCCTCGGAATTTCAACAAGGCACCAAATTTATCAAGGTATTTATAGAGATCAGGCAGGTAATAAAATAAGCAAGACCATACGAATATCGATCACGTGCTACAAACTATCTAGAACAAGACAAGAATTCATAAGACAAAATAAGGGTACAAAATATACGAACAAATATACCTCATGAGTCAAACAAATACAGGTATCTAGCTAGGATATCATCCTCGCACTCCCAAGTTGACTCGCCCGATGAGTGATGCCCCCAAGCAACTCGTACTAAATGAATGACCCAGTTCTGGAGAATCTTATCTCTCCGGTCTATAATTGATATAGGTCTTTCCTTAAACGAAAGGTCAGTACCAAAAACCTATTCTGAATGATCTAGGACCTGACTTGTATCCCTTATATACCGTCGTAAATGGAATACATGAATATATTATGTATTTTACTAAGCGACAGTAGAAGAGCAAGACAATTGGTAACATATCCTACTCGCTCGAGAATATCAAACAGACCTATGTACCGTAGACTAAACTTTCCCCGTACACCGAATCTGATGACTCCTTAGTAGGAAAAATCTGAAGGAATACATGGTTGCCTACAAAAAATTCAAGAGGTCGCCGTTGCGAATTGGCCCAATGACGCTGACGATCTTGGGCTACTTTGATATATTTTCGAACCCGCACCCAATATAGGGGCACGAGTACGTGGGTATGTCAAGCCTACATCGCAGCATCGACGGTAGAATGTTGTCTAGGTAACAATACTATCTAATCAATCTCACACGAATATCCAACTCCATAAAGAGACACAAATATCACAATATAATATGAAATACTCAATCACAGAAGTAAAGCACGATAAGATATCAAAAAAATAAATGAAATGCAATACAAGTCTAAACAAAAAATAGTCTAACTCAAATAATAACATCCAAGTCTCAAAGTATGCTAGAAATAAATCTGGTACCAATAATCTGCTAAACGAAACTAACTGAATAACTAGTGATCTCGGCTAGACCTCCCAGAATCACACCTGAGCTACAAGGTCGAAGGCTGCAGCTACTCTTCCTATGGTCCATAATATGTCAGACACCGGTCCTCTAAGTCGCAGTCTGGAAAAATATTTCCAGTCAAGATGGAGCAAAGTACAACCCAATAACAGTTCCAGTTAATTAACAAGGACTATAAAACAATAAATAGATGATACTATATACTAAGAGAAGACAATGAATAAATATAATAGCAAAATAAAGAGAGCAGGCAATATGGTACAGTCAGTGCATATATGAAATGAAAAGAAAGAGCTACAATATCATATACGGGGTGATGTAGTATATGAACTAAAATGGAGAATTGTAACTATTCTAAGTGTTTGAAATAGTAGCTTCGATATATTATCGGCTTGGGAACATGTACAAGAGCTATATGGCCTGGCTAAACATACGTGAGGTGTATGATTAACACTAACATGATTCTATACTTGTACAATAGGGATATTATCATATTTCTCACTAACTATTTTTCTGCCTCCAACTAGTACAGTGGATCCAACCATGACACATCACGATACACGAGCAATATCTAATATATCATATACAAGGTCTAATATTAATGTCTAATATCAATGTCATGTACAATATTAATACGATAACCAATATAACATCTCATGACTGAAGATCCAATCTAAATACTAGTCCGTGTAGCACAGTATCAAGAATTAGATGTAATATTTCTAAATACTTGAATTATAGAAATTATTAAATAACAAAAATTATCAGAGAATGTACTCGCTTATGGTCCTGAGTAGACAATACCAATGTCCTGCTCCTGTAGTCTAGTAGAACAATCCAATGGTCCTATATATAAATAATATAATATAATACAGCATCCGCCATTATACTAGTACACACAAACACAATTATACTATGCTCGGAACTATACAAGGGTGATAACAAGTCAACTAGCGGGATCAAGTGTGCGTGTCTAAATGCACAGGTGTCATATCCTCAAATACAGTACACGGCAAGACAATCAGCTAACCCTAACACATGTTTAAAACTCTAGGACCCGTGTAGCACCAACATATGTCTAAACTAGTACGTTATTGTACATCAGGCAGACAGTTCACTAACACCTAGGGTCATGCAAATACATAAATACGGGATACCCACAACTAATACCTATGGTCCTATAATACATCTAATACTAGCAATCAATTTCCAAAGAATTATATGCATATATTAAACCTAATTAACATTCAATTAATTTCTAAACCCAAAGACTATGGAAGTAATTACTATTAAACCTAATTTCCCATGAAGCATATACTAATACTAGATACCAATCATATATGCACGCATACACACTAGTCACTAGGGTTCATGACTATACGGTGATAAACAACACACAACAAAGATGGGTAAGCTACGAACCTTGATACACTGACCGATGAGGGGCGGTGCTCCGGCAAGGGGAAGTCCGACGAGGGTGGTCGACGGTCGGTTGTGTACGGGGTCGAGTAAGGAATAGAGTCGGGGATGACTCGGGATCGACTGCTCGGCGTTGAAGTCGAGTGGTGGTGAAGATGAGGTCAGGGTCGTATGGTCAGTGAGTTAGGGATGATGATGATGATGATGGTGAAGATGTTGTTGATGATGATGATGGTGATGATGTTGTTGATGATGATGATAATAATGATGGTAATGATGGTGATAATGTTGATGATGATGATAATAATGCTGCTGTCATGGAGGCTCAGGCGGGTGGAGGTGTTCGACACGGCGGTGCAGTGCTGGTGATGATAATGGTGTTGATGATGGAACGATGCGGGGTTCTGGAGTAGACGGTGGCCGAAGAATGACTCGAGGTGGTTGAAGGGGTGGAGATGGCGGTGGTTCCGCTGGAGGGAGCGGGGTCGAGATGGAGAGGCCGGTGGAGTAGTTGGCAGCGTGTGGTCAGAGTAGACTCAGTGTGGGTGGCTCAGTCGACCGAGGGGGAACTCGGCGTGGTGGTTGGTTGAGGTGGGTGTTGTCGAGTGGAGGTGATGGGGGGGTGGTGGAGATAATACACGGTGGTACTGGTGATGATGGCAATATGGTGGTCGACTTTGGGTGGCCGGAGAAGAGGTGCAGCGGGTGAAGGAGCAAGGTGGTAGCAGTTGAGATGGAGGGGGCATGGAAAGCGGTCGGAGTATCAGAGGTGGAGGATAGCAGTCGGAGAAAGAGGCCAGAGTAGGGGTGCAGCGGGTGGTCGGGTAATTTGAAGAAGGAGAAGTGGAGAGTAAGTAGAAGAACAAGAAGAAGAAGAAGAAGAAGAAGAAGAAGAAGAAGAAGAAGAGAAAGGGAGGAGATTGAGGGGTTCGGCTGGGAGTGTAAGGAAGAGGGAGGAGAGGGAGAGTGGGGGGTTTCCAATGTTCTTGGGATTAGGGTCGATATTAGGAAAGGGGGAGAGAAAGAGATTAAATAGGAAGGTGTGTGATGAATGTGTGGTGAGGATGAGGGCTTAGATTTGAATATATGGCTCAGATTCAACATGAAGGAAATATGCATCCAAAGGAGAGCGAGGGGGGTGATATGACCGGTCAATGGTTGAGGGAGAGGGTTTCTTCATTGGCTTGGCCCAATGAGGTGATGACACCTATCACAACTTTTGCAAATAAGCCCCTTAACTTTTTTATTTGTATAAAAGGTGAGAGTTAGGATTGGATGAGGGAAAATACCTTGTTTGGTGTGATGTAGTAGCTAAAAAGGGTGTTTGGTCTTTAGTATGAAGATTGAGGGTGTGAGTGGGGGTTTGGTTTGGTATTGGGTCTAGTTTTAGGTTAAGTTGGGTCCTTACACCAATTTAATTAAAATTAATGTAAATAGTGTTCTAAAATTAATTAAAAGTACATGGGGCTAGTGGGACACAAGTGTCATAGACGTAAAAGACTCAGAGTAGAATATTGTCATAATTTGGGTTGCACAAAATGGGTCCAGATTGTGTCTCCAATTTTGATTGGAATGCACAAAGATGCAAAGTTAGATTTATTTAGAATTAAAAATAAACATCTACGACGAATATTGTGCGACTAAAATAAAGCACAAGAAAAGGTGTTTATGAGTTACACAAGGATCAGAATGGAAGACTGGTACGTCTAGGAAAAGGGTGTAAAATTTATTGGAAGGTAAAAGCTAGTGTAGTGTTCCCAATAACGAAGCAACGGTAAGGCACAATAATTAAATAAAATCACAATAATAAATTACAACCTCAATAATTAATCCTAAAATACTTATTAAAATCCATAATCCTATAATTTGGTCAGGGGTTCATCTAGTGGGCTTCTAGGTCTAGTCTACTAACCCATATATTAATGAACTGTCACGCCCCAGTCCCAAAATACATAGGACTAGGAATACGTAACACGCCAGCCACATGTATACGAACTCTAATATATGAAAACCATATACACACGTACGTTGTACATGAATATCCAATCCACAGTGGTAATATACTGTCACAATAAGTCACACGCAATCCATATCTCATCCACAGCACAAATAATAGATAAATGGAAATCAATAACTGAATATCAAAGATGAGTATCAATAAGAAATCTAAAAGTAAGATAATCGGATGGAAACAAATCCACTGCAAATCGACTATACCAAAACTACTAAAGAGAGAAGAGAATAAACTCTAATATCAGAATAAATGTCTCTAAAAGAAAAGCTATAAATCTCTAATAGTTGCAATGAATCACATATACTCCGAAGGTAAGACCTCCTCAGACTTATAAGTAGCGTCAGGTCCAGGTCCATACTCCTGCGGATACTCCTGCTCATCTATATCTAGAAAGGTACCAAGTCCTCAGAGAGACGTAATAAGATACATATAAACATGCCAATAAAGTACTGAAATATAAATATCCAATGGGGTCGCCTAACCGTCTAAGTGAATACAGTTAAGAACAACTTTCCCCACAAGTGAGCTATCTGGCTGAAAACTGGGATTCGCATGGTTCTCTCGGGAATCCAGGGGCCTAAAAAGCATGTCATCTTTTGAACGCCAGAGGCCGCCTGATAATATATAATATATAGTGGTCATCACCACCCATATCTCCGACGGAGAATCCGGACGCACAATAGAAAAAGTACAAAGGAGCCCAAATGCGGTACTTGTTGTTCTCTCCACCCCATGCTCTAAGCATGTCACATTCATGACATAAGAATACCTCTAATAACTGCTAGGTCTGCTAGCATACAAAGTTTCTAACGGCAGTTATCCCTAGCGCACGTCCCACACGTACCAATGAACAGTCAATACGTAAGTCCGTGATCTATATGAGACTCACAACTCGTGTAAAAATATGTCACAGTCAAATAAAACCTAATGCTACTTCATGAAAATGGGGTGGTCTCATAAAGTAGGTCTAATGCATATACATAAATAAAAACATAATACGACGACACCGTCGTTGCACCCAAGTTTCCTTAGACGCGCAATTTATATAGCAGTTAAAACAAATGAACTAAATAAACAGAAATAAACATGCATGCATCATATGGAATATAAATACAGTACAAGGGCAAGGTATACTTGCCTAGCAAGAAATCTGTAAAGTGTACTCGCTCAAATGTCAAGGACACGGAAATAGAAACTAATGGCTCCGAACAAACGTCTCCGAATGCTGAAATAGACATCACCAACATTTCTAAAATTAGTAAGGTAGCTAGAAATCACAACCCTTTTGTCCAATTTGGTCACAAGGGCAAAACAGTAATTTTGGATAAAAGTGGGGTCCACGTGTGACCCACTTTGCACCAAAAAGTGTGCCAAGGGTAATAGTCTCTAAATGGGACAAATTATAGGTCAAACAAACTCTAAATTTCAATATGAACCCAACGGTATGTCCAAATGTGGATTTCGATGGGCCGAACACAAATTTGTCCAAAAAGTTAATTGTTGGGCCCGCCAATTGGCGACTTGGTCAACTATCTCAAAATTGCATAAAAATTGGGTCACGGGACCAGCACGTTACCACGAGTCCAGTGGCACAAGTTTTGTCACAATCTGACGAGCATGCACAAAATACGCACAGCTTTCGCAAAAGTTACGACATGAGGATTTGTCTGCGGATACGGGCTGATTCCGACACGCACACACTTCCAAATTAGTTTCTGCGAACTCTCACATGTCCGGGTATACTGGGTGCACCATTTGGTACACTTGGTACATGACAAGGCGGTTCTGTTTAGCGGGTGCGCTTTATTTCACAACTTTTGAAAATTTAGAAAAAGTATATTTTTGGGGTTTTTTAACGAATTTAATTCTACATACAGCAGTTAATAATCTAATATTAATTAAAGAAACTAAACTAGGTCAAGTAGTCTCCGCATACTAAAAAGAAAAATTAGATTTAGATCTCTGTGGTGGGAGAAACGAATCCGGGAACATAGGTGGTCACCGCAGTTTTTTGTGATACCCAGAAATTGTTATTTTCTGCCAACTTTGATTCTATTTTCGCCTAGGGTATGTGCTGTTCGAGGTCAACTATCATACAGGTATTGGAGAGAGTTAAGTGATGAATGTACCGGTGAAGACGAGGTCGAGTTTGGTTCAGCGAGGTGACAGAAAATGACGACGGAACACAGGTAAGTTGCTTTTGAATTCTGCAGTTGCGCGGGGCTGCGCGGGGTCGCGGTCGTCGGGATCGGTTCTGGACGGCCTGGGTGGCAGTTCTCCGGCTGGAGTGGCGATCAGAGCGCGGCTATGATAGATGGGAAGAGAAAGAATGAATTAGGGTTAGGATTTTTGATCGAATGAGATTGTATATATTTATATAAGAGAGATAGAGAGAGGCCGGGTCTATTCGTTAAGGGGTTAGGGGGGGCGCAGCGTTTGCTACTGCTGTGTTTAGAAGGGGGGCTTAACGGGTTCAAGTGGTTTGGATCCAATAAGAAATTCAAACCTATTTTTTTTCTTTTTCTTACCTTTTTCTTTTCCTTTTTCATTCTTTTTCATTTCTTTCTCTTTCTATTTCTTATATATATATATATATATATATATATATATATATACATAGAAAAATCTAGAATTAAATTAATGCATACCATTAAGCTAGCAATTGTCCAAAGGGTCTCCTACATGAAATAAATTCGGAAAATTTCTTAATGGCCCCATAAATCCCCTAAGTTCACAAACACCTAAATAAAAATTAAATAAAATCTATTTATCCTAATTAGCTCATAATTACTACAATTAAATTAATAATTAATTAAAAGGGTAAATATGGTCTTTAGGATTAGGTGTTTTACATTCTACACAACTTATAAAAATTTTGTCCTCGAAATTAAAATTAAACCACGGTAGAAAGTCAAGGATGGTATAAGATATAAATTAACAAAGTAAATTCATACCTTGGTCTACGAATAGGTTCAAAAAATGCTTGTGCATATCATCCTCGCACTCCAAAGTTGATTCTCCTGGTGCGCCATGCCTCCTTGCTACGCGAACCAAGGGAATAGACTGGTTCCTCAACTTTCTCTCGACGATCAAGGATTCTTATAGGTTGCTCTTGGTATGACAAGCTCGGCCCAATGGTGATCTCCGAATGGTCAAGAACATGACTGCTGTCTGCCATATATTGCCTGAGCTACGACACATGGAATATGTCATATACTCTCTCAAGTGAAGGTGGTAGCGCAAGTCGATATGCCACTTCTCCCACTCTCTCGAGCACGTCAAATGGTCCAATATACCTTGGACTCAACTTGCCGCGCCCTTCGAATCGAATAGTGCCTCTGGTAGGTGATATCCTCAAGAAGACATGATTGCCCTCTTTGAACTCCAAGGGACGACGATGAAGGTTTGCCCACTGCTTCTACCTGTCTTGCGTTGCTCGCAAGTGTCCCTGTATCTTCTTAACTGTCTCAACGGTATTGACCACCAACTCTGGTCCCTGAATCTGACATTCTCCCACGTTACTCCAACACACAGGAGACCTATATTTTCTTAAATATAATGCTTCAAATGGAGCCATCTGGATACTCGCTTGATAGCTATTATTGTAAGAAAACTCCATAAGATGTAGGTTGTCCTTCCATGATCCTCCAAAGTCTAACATATAAGCCATCAACATATCCTCCAATGTCTTAATAGTACGCTCTGACTGTCCATCTGTTTGCGGGTGATAAGATGTACTAAACTTCAGACGAGTTCCAAGACTCTCTTGCATGCTCCTCCAAAAGTGCGATGTAAAGCACGAATCTCTGTCTGATACAATGCTGATTGGTATACCATGCAATCTCATGATCTGCCTCATATATAAGTTAGCTAAAGCTTCTGTAGACTGACCCACTCTAAAAGGTAGAAAATGGGCTGACTTGGTGAGTCGATCGACTATTACCCACACTACATCTCTCCCACTTGGACTCTTGGGAAATCCCGTGATGAAGTCCATAGTGATGTGCTCCCACTTCCATTCCAAAATTGGAAGTGGTTGCAATAATACTGCTGTCCTCTGGTGCTCCGCCTTTACTTGTTGACATACCAGATATTTAGCTACAAAGCGAGTTATCTCTCTCTTTATTCCATGCCACCAAAAGTGCGGGCGTAAATCACGATACATCTTGGTGCCTCCAGGATAAATATAATATATCGAACTATGAGCCTCTGTCATCAGCTCCTGTCGAATCTCTCCATTTAGAACATAAATACGATCACCACATCATAATGTCCCATCCTCATGAATGCACAATCCTGTCTGCCCTCCGACCTCTGTCCTTTCCTTCAGTCTCCTGAATCTGGCGTCTGCAGGCAAAGCTGCCTTAATCCTCTCTAGTAATAATGATTGTACTTGCAAGTTGGCTAGTGTCCCATCTTCTCCGGGTAATATCACTTCAATGCCAAGCTCTTGCAAGTCCTCTAATAATTCCCTCTATGTTGTCAAGAAGTAAGCTGCTGGTTTTTGGCTTAACGCGTCTGCTACAATGTTAGCCTTGCTTGGGTGATAATATAGCTCTAACTCGAAATCTTTTATCAACTTGAGCCATCGACATTGCCTCATATTTAACTCCTTCTGCGTGAAGACGTACTTGAGGCTTTTGTGGTCTGTATAGATTTCCACTCGTTCCCCATATAAGTAATGTCTCCATAGCTTCAGAGCAAATACAACGACTGCAAGTTCCAAGTCATGAGTCAGATAATTCTTCTCATGTACTCATAACTGTCTAGATGCATATGCAATCACCTTGCCATGCTGTATCAATATGCATCCCAAGCCTTTCCCTGATGCGTCACTGTAGATCACATAACCTCCTGATCCTGACGAAATAGTCAATACGGGTGCTGTAGTCAATCGCTTCTTCAACTCTTCAAGGGCGGCTTGACATTCGTTGGTCCAAATAAATTCTTGATCCTTACAAGTCAAACGAGTCATAGGTCTGTTATCCTTGAGGAGTTTTCTACGAACCGTCGATAATATCCTGCACGTCCAAGGAAACTCCTTACCCCTGATGCTGATTTAGGAACAGGCCATGTCTCAACTGCTGAGATCTTATATGGATCATCAGAAATACCATCTTCTATAACAACATGCCCAAGAAATGAGACTATGTCCAAGAAGAACTCATATTTACTGAGCTTTTTATATAACTGCTCTCTCCTCAAAGTCTCTATTATAATCCGCAGGTGCTTCTCATGCTCCTCGTGGATCTTCGAATAGACAAGTATATCATCTATGAAGATGACCATGAACTGGTCCAAGTACTGGTGGAAGACTCGATTTATCAAGGCCATGAAGATAGCTGGAGCATTGGTCAATCCAAATGGCATGACCAAAAACTCGTAGTGCCCATAACTTGTTCTGAATGCGGTCTTCGGAATGTCCTGCTTTCGTACCTTCACCTGGTGATATTCGGATCTCAAATGTATCTTCAAGAACACCTTAGCTCCACTGAGTTAATCAAATAAGTCATCAATATGTGGCAATGAATATTTATTCTTCACAGTCACTGTATTCAAGGCTCCGTAGTCAATGCACATATGCACTGACCCATCATTCTTTGGTATAAACAATACTGGTACTCCCCAGGGTGATGCACTTGGTCAGATGAAACATTTCTCCTCTAGTTCTTTCAACTGTGCCTTTAGCTCATCCATTTCCTTCTTCGCCAATATGTAAATATGCGATGCTATCGGTGCTGCTCCCGACACTAATTCAATTAAAAACTCTACGTCTCTGTCTAGGGTAGTCCTGGCAATTTCTCTGGAAAGATGTCTTAAAATTCTGAAAAAATAGGATGATAGACAACATCGTTCATTGCAAGATGAATACCATCCATGGCTTCTGTGGTCCTCTTGCAAACTCAAGTTCAGGCTGGCCTGGTACCTTAAAAAGAATGCTTCCTCTAAAGCAATCGAAGAAAGTATGGTACTTGCTTAGCCAGTCGATTCCTAGCACAATATCAAAAGATGGCATAGGAAGGACTAAGAGTCGGGCGTTCATCTCTCTGCCACGTATCACTATAGGACACGATCTACAAATTCGACTAACTGGTACAACTTCTCCTCCGGTAAGAATTCTAACACAACTAGATAAAGGTATAGAGGCAATGTTGTGTTTGGCAATAAAACTAGATGATATGAATTAGTGAGTGGCTCCCGTATCAAAAAATTTCATAGCAGGAAAAGTAAAAGCAAGAGTAATACCTTCTATGACATCCACCTCATGATCCATGTCATCTACCTCCAATGCAAAAGCTCGTCCGTTCCTGTCAGGACCCGCACCCGGTTTAGGGGCACGAGTGCGTGGGTACGTCCAGCCTACGCTGCAGCATCGGCGGTAGAACGCTGTCTAGGTCATGTAACTATCTAATCAAACTCACGTGAATACCCAACTCCATAAGGAGACGTGGATATCATAAAATAATGTTAGAAATACTCAATCACATAAACTAAAGCACGATGAGATATCAAGGCAAGCAAGAAATACAAGACAAGTCTAACGACAAAATAATCATACCTGCAATTATTAACTTCCAATCCCCAAGTGTCAGAAACAAGTCCACTAAGGTCACAGTCTGGAAAATATTTTTCAGTCAGGAAGGAGCAAAGTACATCTCTAAATAGCAGTTCTATATTAATGATATAAACTATGTAGCAGTTCTAGATGGAGATATACGAGATGCATGTATAGGAACGAGAAATGTACAAAAGGCAATACTGGAAATACTGTAAGTAAATACAGGAAAAGAAACAATATGTTAACGAGCAAGAATCCTATGACTAAGTGTGTGAGTACTAGCTTTAACATGTGATCGGCTTAGGAACTTGATCAGGTTGGTTACATGTGATTAGCTATGATTCATGTAAGGTCAGGCTAACCGTTGGTTAGCTATGATGCATGTAGAGGTCAGGCTAATCACACGTAACAGCTATGAAGCATGTAATTGGTCAGGCCGCACCCGACGTGAGATGTGGGGTGAGCTATGATGCATGTAAAGTTGGGTTTGATCACATATCTACACTAAAATACTTCCCACCCCCGACTGGTATAGTAGATCCAATCATGGTACGCTATGGCATGGGATTCCCTAGGGAGGTAGCAAGTCTCCCCGAAAATCAGTGTCTGTACATGCACAAGATAACAAGGAAACAAGTCTTGTACAAGCTACACCATGAATAAGGAATAACATCTCATGACGAGATTCGTGTATACCAATCCGTGTAACCAACGTGTCAAGAGCATGTATATCTACACTAGATACAGTGAACATAGGAGATATCATAAATTAGAAACTAATCAGAGAATGTACTCGCCTTGGGTCCTTAGCTGTCAATACCAATGTCCTGTCCCAGAGTATCGTCTGGAGAATCCGACAGTCCTATAAACATATAATAATATCACTTGTATCAGATGCTACACTAACACACAATAGAAATACCCTGGCCTCAGGGCTATGCCAGGCATAGCTCTAGTCAACTAGGGTCATCTAGTAGGGATACGTATATAATACACATTTACACTCAGAGTATATACCAATAAAACGTATATAATATATATATAAGTGTCTATTAGTAATTATACAAAATACGTATATGTGCATATACGCTAAATAGATGTATATAAATATATATTTATATACCAAAATACATATTTGTATCTATACCAATCAAATATTTTTATATATGTATATTAACAAATCAAGAAATGTATATAATGCCACCCTCCTCAAGGTGATCCCAAATGAAGTAGCAGTTAGTTCCAATGGGTCCGGAGCAGTCCAAATAGCTAGAAACTATATAAAGAAGTCCAAGATCGGAGTTCGACACGATAATCGAGATAAGGATACCAGGCTAAGGAGAAAATGGTCGATTGTTCGTAATTAAGGTAACACCTTAGTTTATGAAAATCATTTCGAAATTATTTTGAACATTAATTACAAGTAAAAGTTTATTTATAAAATTTAGAATTTACGTAAAAGCCAATATATTTTTATATCTATAGTAAATTCGGTTACCAGCCCAAATAAACAAATTTTGATCTTATTGTTTTATTATTGAAACTATATTTTTAATTAATAATATAAACCCCAAAAATTATTATATTTTTGCATAATCAAAAATCCTTTTAATTTTTTACAACTAAACTAAGTACATAAAATTACTAAACTAATTACATTAATTAACTAAACTAATTATATTAATTAACTGATTAATCTAATTTAAACTAATAAATACTAATCAGAGAATCTCTGAATCGATAAAAAGGGGGAGAGGGAAGGGAAGAGCTCACCTGGGGGTTTTCGGCGTCGACGGTCGGGGAAGTCCGCCGGGTCACGCGGTGGTCGATGGTCGAAGCTCGGCGGCGGATCTGGCGCTCGTCTCGAGGATGCAGCGGGTGCTCGGCTCGAGGCGGCGGCTGTCGAACTCGGCGGTGGTCGACGGATCCGAGGCGGCGGTGGTGGAACTCGAGAGCGGCGGCGGAGCTCGACGACGTGGAGGGGATCCGCGGCGGCCACCGGCGGTCGAGATCTAGGTTAGGGTTTTGGGATTTCCGTGAATGAGTCAGGGTTGGATCGTGTCCGGGGCTGGACACGATAGATTCGATGTACTGTGGACGTGTCCGGGTGTTGGACACAGGGGTTTGAATGTACTGTGGTGTGGGGGCTTGTGTCCAGATGGTGTCGGACACGAAAATCTGGTTGTAATGTTGTAAATCTGGACACAGGAAATGAATGGATACGGTAGGACACCCGGGGTCGGACCCGAGGCCAACACGGCTGACACGGTAATGCTGGACACACGGACACGAGCACACAAATCAATGGTGATGGCTTGTTGGCTTGTGGGAATTTGTGAGGGCTAGCTAGGGTTTCTTGGAAATAGTGAGGTGAGAGACTTTAAATAGGGAAAGAGGGTGTGGGATGAAGGGTGAGGATTGGCCCAATAATGAATGGCCAAGATTATATATAAATGGGTTTTTCATGTGGGAAAATGAGGGTGTTTATGGGAGACGGTAAACTGGTAAATTTAATAGAAAAAATATAATTTAAGAAAATATTTTAAGAGGCTTCCAAGGCTAACTGATTCCAAATTAGCTACTAATTAAACCCATATTCCAAAATCTTAATTTATGTAATTTATTTATTTACTAATCCAAAATAGAAATAAAAATAACTAGTCCTTCAATAATTTTATTAAACAAATAATTTTATGATTTCAAGCCAATAAATATTCGAAACTAGAGTATTATATATATATATCATTATTTATCTATTTAATTTATAAGAAATCGACATTTAGGAAAAATAATTTTTTATAAAAGATTTTAAATCACCTTCTAAAATCAAACATTGTTCAAAATCTAATACTAGAATTTCAAGAAAAAATATTTTATAAACTTGATATTTAAAATAAATTAAAATCTAAATATTTCTGTAATTTGGAAATCGGAGGTTACAAGTCTACCCACCTTCGAAAAATTTTGTCCTCAAAATTTAAGGTTCTCAATAATTGCCTTTACTCATCATATTATTTCTATCAAAATTTAAATTTCAAACCAAATAATCATGAAGTAATTCCATAATGCTATTTCACAACCTTTCAAAATTTTATAACATCATATTCCTGAAAATCTTCAAGTTTAAAAATCAAATCCCCTTTGTCATAATCTTCTCCAAAAAATTTAAGTTTGTATCTAAATACTCAAGGATTTTAATATCCAATCCTCCAATTGAAATACAATCAATGCATATTTATAAAATTGTGTCCCAAAAATTAAATTTTAACCACTAATCCATCAATCATCTTACTCCTCTAACTCAATTTCAATTGATGCTTATGCAAATCTAAATTCTCCTCCCGAGAATTGAATTCGACACCATTCCATTAACGATTTTATTTCCCAATTTTCTTTTTCCTCAAATACTCAACGATGCGATACTTTCAGAATCTTCAATGCAACATTCATAATATAAAATTTCAAATTTCTATCTTGCAATCAAATAGATATAATGATAATTCCCTAAATTTTCTCAAAATTTTAATAACCAATTTAATCATATCAAGACCTTCCTAAAATTAATAAATCCTCAAATTTTGCCCTGTGAATTTCTTAATTCTCTATTTAAGTTAATGTTTATCCTCGAATTTCAATCATACCTCGATTTTCATAAAATTAATGATCCATCACCTCTGTTATAACAACCCCTTAATTCTTTATTTAAATTAATGCTCATCCACAATTTAATCATCTTGTCCATTTTTGTCAGTCATAACCTTGTCATAGATCTTTGCTATGGTCAAAACCCTAATGATCATGGTTTAAGAAAATTTTACCTACAGCCATGCAATCTCAGAAAATATATAGGTCATGTGTCTTTTGTCATGGTACTGCAGTCTCTGTCAGGGTGTACTACTAGTTATATCCTAACAAGAAAATTATGAATATGAACTACAGCACTTGGGAAATCAATCAATCGAAAGACGGGAAAAGAACATTAGGAGGGAAAGGAAGAACCTACTAACATATTACTTGTAGTATCTTCTATCTCTAACGAACACTTAACTCTAGCACATTCACTAACTAATTTTCTATTCCTGTACACTGGTACCCATCTCAACTAATCATTAATCCACAAGATCCATGAATATATCTGTATTGCACACACCTGTCTATTAATGCCAAAATCTGATGCCAAGAATCTCTAATATAACCATGATTCAATAATGCATCCAAGTTGATACCTCTATCTTTTTAGTACCATACCCGCTGTCAGTTCCCGTTCCTACTATAATTGTTCATACTATTTGTTCTTATCACTCAAGTGCACACCAAGCGTAACACACCATACTAAGTGCTAAACCCTTTCTAATACAACTCCAGATAGACACCCAAATCAGTCTGCGATATCATTTCAACCATGCTCAAGTCATCAGATCCTTACACATGTATATCATCTACTCATATATTAATATTTATATCTCTCATCTACCGTAAAATTAATCCTCAAAATAATCGTCAAGGTTTAACTTCTCGATCAACTTAAAAATAAATTGCATATACCTCCTCAAAGTCAGATACTCAACATCGAAATAAAAAATTTAAATCACTTCAAAAATCTTTGTAGCCTTGACCATGTTTATTGAATCAATATTTGAAATCCTCAAAAATTTAATGACATAATCTCAACTCCTCGATTATTCTAAAAATAAAATTTTATTTCCATATTTTAATTTATAACTCCATAATGTACATATCAGTGCTCACGGTCTCTGATACTCAAGGTGCACTCAATGCGTCTAGTGTCTATAACTATGTACTAAATTTTTTTTTTATACTGCCCGAATCACTTTCACTATTACCTCCAATGATCAAAGTCATCATCACATATATTTTCTTCCATGATTTTCAATCTATATTAACTGGTATATCATCCAATTATCATCACGCAGAGTGCTTACTGTTATTAGCGTCATTCTCGACTAATCCTCGATATAGAATCGTTGGCACTCTTGGTATTATATCACTAGCTTCATTAATGGATTATTCATCAAGCTCATTATAACTCATGATTACATGTATCTACTATAACACTCATGTTTCTTTACTCTCATGGGTATGTGTATGGTTTCTTATCCCAATTGTTGTATATGTATTTCCTTTTAACCTTTATAGCCTGTTAAACTAGTCCGTGATACGCTTCACCATTTTTATTACTAATTCTGATATTTCTCTTCTCATGACATCTCATTAATACCCTTTATGCATATACATTTATTTACTCTTGACACACCCAAGTAATCAATCATCAAATTGAACATCATGCTCCATTAATCTTTAACACAATTCCTTGATACTTAATTGTTTACATAGATCATCCCATTACATAAATTTATGACTATCCAGGACGGGTATGCTGACTCTGATACTAACTCTTGGAACCATCATTGATACTCTTACTCCTTCTTCTACCTATAGTACCAATATTAACTATAATAACACCTATCATAGAACTATTGCTATAAGGTACTATGCTATGGGTATCTCTAGATTAATGCCTACTGCTCACATATCCAACTAAGAAATACTTACAAACTCACAAGTCACACTCAGTCAAACTAATACAAGACACAACCAAAATTATAAGTCACTAATTATCACACTAACAAGGATCCTTAAAGAAATAAGGCTCAAAAGAACTGGGTTAAGGACTGAAGGTATCTTTACTGCTAGTAAAGAAAAGAAGCGATGGAACAAAGTCCTGGAATAACAGAAATAGATAAGTCTTGAGATGATACTTTAAGAACCAATTTAAGATACAACCTGATAATCATACACGTCTATCCGAAATCATGACACTCAGAATCCTTGCCATGCCAGTAAGCATAGATGCGATAAACGACAGGTTCTGTAACTAAGATATGCAACTCTACAATCATGTCATCTAGAATCTTCGCCACGCCAACCGGTATGGCTGTGAGAGACTCTAAGTTTCATAACTATAGTATGTACATCCAAGTCAGGTTCCTACATTCTCGTCACGACAGCTAATATGGCTGCGATAAACTCTAGGGTCCATAACCAAAGTAGACATTTTACCTTTCTCACTGTCCTCATCAACATATGTCATCAGATGATACCGTAAATTTTAGCCCATAAAATTCATCTCGATATGAAATCAACTCAACAACGATACCAAGAATTTAATTTAACAACTGGTCAACAAGAATCAAACTCAACAATGATGCCAAGATTTTAATTTAATAACTGATCAACAAGAATCAAGTTCAATAACAACAAGCGAGAGTAGACGGGAACAAGGGGGAAGGATTTAAATTGGAATTTATAATGAGATTCTCAAGGGTCGTCCCAGGAATCTCTTAAATAATTTGTGATTGAGTATCCTCTCTCATCCTAGTATCTTATGTCCTATATTCTATCGCAGGCATGTAGTAGTACAACTAAGATGTCGCCCTACTACGACATCGCACAACTAGCGAAGTCTGACCTGTATGGGCCACCACTAAAACGTGTCACGACCCGCACCCGGTTTAGGGGCACGAGTGCGTGGGTACGTCCAGGCTACGCTGCAGCATCAGTAGTAGAACACTGTCTAGGTCATGTAACTATCTAATCAAACTCACGTGAATACCCAACTCCATAAGGAGACGTGGATATCATAAAATAATGTTAGAAATACTCAATCACATAAACTAAAGCACGATGAGATATCAAGGCAAGCAAGAAATACAAGACAAGTCTAACGATAAAATAATCATACCTGCAATCATTAACTTCCAATCCCCAAGTGTCAGAAACAAGTCCACTAAGGTCACAGTCTGGAAAATATTTTCCAATCAGAAAGGAGCAAAGTACATCTCTAAATAGCAGTTCTATATTAATGATATAAACTATGTAGCAGTTCTAGATGGAGATATACGAGATGCATGTATAGGAACGAGAAATGTACAAAAAAAAATACTGGAAATACTGTAAGTAAATGCAGGAAAAGAAACAATATGTCAACGAGCAAGAATCCTATGACTAAGTGTGTGAGTACTAGCTTTAACAAGTGATCGGCTTGGAAACTTGATCAGGCTGGTTACATATGATTAGCTATGATTCATGTAAGGTCAGGCTAACCGTTGGTTAGCTATGATGCATGTAGAGGTTAGGCTAATCACATGTAACAGCTATGAAGCATGTAATTGGTCAGGCCGTACCCGACGTGAGATGTGGGGTGAGCTATGATACATGTAAAGTTGGGTCTGATCACATATCTACACTAAAATACTTCTCACCCCCGACTGGTATAGTAGATCCAATCATGGTACGCTATGGTACGGGATTCCCTAGGGAGGTAGCAAGTCTCCCCGAAAATCAGTGTATGTACATGCACAAGATAACAAGGAAACAAGTCTTGTACAAGCTACACCATGAATAAGGAATAACATCTCATGACGAGATCCGTGTATACCAATCCGTGTAACCAACGTGTCAAGGGCATGTATATCTACACTAGATACAGTGAACATAGGAGATATCATAAATTAGAAACTAATCAGAGAATGTACTCGCCTTGGGTCCTTAGCTGTCAATACCAATGTCCTGTCCCAGAGTATCGTCTGGAGAATCCGACAGTCCTATAAACATATAATAATATCACTTGTATCAGATGCTACACTAACACACAATAGAAATACCCTGGCCTCAGGGCTATGCCAGGCATAGCTCTAGTCAACTAGGGTCATCTAGTAGGGATACGTATATAATACACATTTACACTCAGAGTATATACCAATAAAACATATATAATATATATATAAGTGTCTATTAGTAATTGTACAAAATACGTATATGTGCATATACGCTAAATAGATGTATATAAATATATATTTATATACCAAAATACATATTTGTATCTATACCAATCAAATATTTTTATATATGTATATTAACAAATCAAGGAATATATATAATGCCATCCTCCTCAAGGTGATCCCAAATGAAGTAACAGTTAGTTCCAATGGGTCCAGAGCAGTCCAAATAGCTAGAAACTATATAAAGAAGTCCAAGATCGGAGTTCGGCACGATAATCGAGATAAGGATACCATGCTAAAGAGAAAAGGGTCGATTGTTCGTAATTAAGGTAACACCTTAGTTTATGAAAATTATTTCAAAATTATTTTGAACATTAATTACAAGTAAAAGTTTATTTATAAAATTTAGAATTTACGTAAAAGCCAATATATTTTTATATCTATAGTAAATTCGGTTACCAGCCCAAATAAACAAATTTTGATCTTATTTTTTTATTATTGAAACTATATTTTTAATTAATAATATAAACCCCAAAAATTATTATATTTTTGCATAATCAAAAACTCTTTTAATTTTTTACAACTAAACTAAGTACATAAAATTACTAAACTAATTACATTAATTAACTAAACTAATTATATTAATTAACTGATTAATCTAATTTAAACTAATAAATACTAATCAGAGAATCTCTGAATCGACAGAAAGGGGGAGAGGGAAGGGAAGAGCTCACTTGGGGGTTTCCGACGTCGACGGTCGGGGAAGTCCGCCGGGTCACGCGGTGGTCGATGGTCGAAGCTCGACGGCGGATCTGGCGCTCGTCTCGAGGATGCGACGGGTGCTCGGCTCGAGGCGGCGGCTGTCGAACTCGGCGGTGGTCGACGGATCGGAGGCGGCAGCGGTGGAACTCGAGAGCGGCGGCGGAGCTCGACGACGTGGAGGGGATCCGCGGCGGCCACCGGCGATCGAGATCTAGGTTAGGGTTTTGGGATTTCCGTGAACGAGTCGGGGTTGGATTGTGTCCGGAGCTGGACACGATGGATTTGATATACTGTGGACGTGTCCGGGTGTTGGACACAGGGGTTTGAATGTACTGTGGTGTGGGGGTTTGTGTCCAGATGGTGTCGGACACGAAAATCTGGTTGTAATGTTGTAAATCTGGACACAGAAAATGAATGGATACGGTAGGACACCCGGGGTCGGACCCGAGGCCAACACGGCTGACACGGTAATGCTGGACATACGGACACGAGCACACAAATCAATGGTGATGGCTTGTTGGCTTGTGGGAATTTGTGAGGGCTAGCTAGGGTTTCTTGGGAATGATGAGGTGAGAGACTTTAAATAGGGAAAGAGGGTGTGGGATAAAGGGTGAGGATTGGCCCAATAATGAATGGCCAAGATTATATATAAATGGGTTTTTCATGTGGGAAAATGAGGGTGTGAATGGGAGACGGTAAACTGGTAAATTTAATAGAAAAAATATAATTTAAGAAAATGTTTTAAGAGGCTTCCAAGGCTAACTGATTCCAAATTAGCTACTAATTAAACCCATATTCAAAAATCTTAATTTATGTAATTTATTTATTTACTAATCCAAAATAGATATGAAAATTTATTATGAAAACAACTAGTCCTTCAATAATTTTATTAAACAAATAATTTTATGATTTCAAGCCAATAAATATTCGAAGCTAGAGTATTATATATATATCATTATTTATCTATTTAATTTATAAGAAATCGATATTTAGGAAAAATAATTTTTTATAAAAGATTTTAAATCACCTTCTAAAATCAAACATTGTTCAAAATCTAATACTAGAATTTCAAGAAAAAATATTCTATAAACTTGATATTTAAAATAAATTAAAATCTAAATATTTCGGTAATTTGGAAATCGGAGGTTACAGTTCCTCTGTTGCTGTCCATGTTCGGCCCTCATATACTGATCCTCCTGGGTAGGTAGCGGTGGTTCTCTCTGAAATCCTCCTGCTGCTGGGGGTCGAGGTGCTCCCGGTCCAATCATCTGCTGAGTTGGCTTCGGTGCTGGAAGCGCTAGTCTCTGAACTAGTAGTGGAAGTGTCTGCTGCATTGGGCAGTCTCTCTCCAGGTGCTGTCCGGAGCCACATCTCATACACTAACCCAAGCGGGTCCGACAATCTCTCAAAATATATCTATGTCTCCTACAATAACTGCAGTAGGGTTTCTCCGTATTCTGGTATGGTCCTGCTCTGTGTTGGTACTGTTGTTGCTGAAAAAAAGGACATCTTATAGGTCCTCCTTGTTGTGTCCTTGCCGGCCCTGCTGTGCCCTTTCTGTTCCTTGTTGTTTCCTCAGCTGACCTTCTTTTTCTCTGCTGATGGTTTCTTGCAATTTGGCTTCTATCAGTAGTTCAGCATAAGAGACCCGGGACTATGAGCTTGTATAATGTTGGAGCTCCTGGATCAGTCTGTAATAAAACCTGTTAACCTTAGCCAAGTCATCTAGTATCAGGATAGCGCCATATTTGCTGAGTCGACTAAACTTGGCATCATACTCGTCCATTGTTCGGTTCTCCTGCTCTAAGTAAAGAAACTGATCGTACAATGCATCTCTGACGGTGTTCGAAAAGTACTTCCTCTCAAAGCACTCCAAGAATTGCTCCCAAGTCTGGCATGTACCCAACTGGCGCTCCATGGATTCCCACCAGTGATGAGCATTACCATCTAGAAGCATCCTTACACCCATCATCCATAGGTCCGTAGGTAACTGTGATGCCTACAATAGCTTCTGCGTGTGAGTGATCCAGTTGGTAGTCTCCTCTGGACTCTCAATGCCTTTGTACAGCCTCAGACCCATATGAATAAAGTCTTTTACTGAACCAACTCTAGCTCGAGGTACTGGAGCTAGTGCTTGGGCTGGTACAGTAGCCTGTGCAGCCATCCTCTCAAGTGCTGCCAAAAATTCTTGCCTCTGCTCGGCTGCCTGCTGCCTCTGTTCCAGCATCATCATCTGGTAGAATTGGAATAGCTGCGCTTGGCCATCTTGCGGTACTGGGAAAGCAGGAAGGTTCCCAATAGGTGAAGCGGGAAGATCAGATGGAACTGGAGTGTGAGTCTGTCCATCTGGCCCCGGAAGTCTAGGAAGCGTTGGGATCCCTCCTTGAGTCTGACCATTGACTCCAGAAGTTGTGTCGCCATCGACGGTAGTACATCCATTTTGTATATCCATCTCTCTGCAGGTGATGTACGAAATGATTAGAAGAAGTACAGAAATCAAACAGGATGCAAGCATTAAATAGGAAGGATGAGTTTCAGTCAAGCGTAGATGAGATCCTTATACTATATTCCTATACGCAGACTTGTTCGGTACAGTGACGTAACTGAGACAATGTATTCTTGACCTGCATGGGCCACCACAAAAATATGTCACGCCCCAGTCCCAAAATACGTAGGACTAGGAATACGTAACACGCCAGCCGCATGTATACAAACTCCAATATATGAAAACTATATACACACGTACGATGTACATGAATATCCAATCAATAGTGGTAATATACTGTCACAACAAGTCACACGCAATCTATATCTCATCCACAACATAAATAATAGATAAATGGAAATCAATAACTGAATATCAAAGATGATTATCAAATAAGAAATCTTAAAGTAAGATAGTCGGATGGAAACAAATCCACTGCAAATCGACTATACCAAATCTACTAAAGAGAGAAGAGAATAAACTCTAATATCAGAATAAATGTCTCTAAAAGAATAGCTACAAATCTTTAATAGCTGCAATGAATCACAGAAACTCCGAAGGTAAGACCTCCTCAGACTGATAAGTAGCATCAGGTTCAGGTCCATACTCCTGCGGATACTCCTGCTCATCTATATCTGGAAATGTACCAAGTCCTCAGAGGAACGTAACAAAATACATATAAACATGCCAATAAAGTACTGAAATATAAACATCCAATGGGGTCGCCTAGCCTGTCACTACCATATTTTAGGAAAAAGGGTATTTTAGTAATTTCCTATTTAAATAAATATTGTGCATGGTAAATAATTATTTGTTGTATTATTTAATTATTGTTAGTTATTATTTAATTATTTTAGACTTATTTTAGTGGACCCAACTAGTTTAGTTTGGACCCATGGACCAACATGAATTAATTAGTTAGACTTGGCCCATTTAGAAAGCCCATAGTTAAGGAGATGGATTAAATTAATTAAATGATTAGACTAGAAGCTTCCTTCCTTAATTATTTCTTCATGAGAGGCCCCAAGGGGTACATTGGACATTTTACAATTGCTTGGGGGAGGGGCTATGGCCGACCTATTAAAGAGGGGGGGAATTTTCTCTCTCCTCTCATCTCATTCCAAATCTAGATCTAGAATTCTCCCACTACCAAATTCCCTCCATTCCTAATCCAATTCCCTACCAAATTCATTCCAAATTCTTTCCAATTCGCCATTAGTAAAGAAGAAAGCAAGGATCTAGAAGAAGGAAGCAAGGATCTACAAAGAGGAGCAAGGATCTACAATTTGGAAGCAAGTTCTTCTCAATTGGAGGTTTCATTGGGAATCCATCTCCCAATAGGTATAATTCAGATTTTCCCATTTAAATAGCTTCTAAATCTGAGATTTAATCATGTAAAATTAACCTATATGTATGTACTACCCATAGGACTTTGGTTTGTGTTCATAGGAGACCCATGGAGAAAGTTATGGTGCTTTTTGTGTCAATTTTGTTGGAATTCCGAATTTACATTTTGTTGTGTGTGTCAATTGATCCTATAGATCAATTGGACAATGAGCTTTGTGTTTGGAGCTAGTGTCGTGTCCATATTGGGATACTTGTGGTTCGTATCCCAACTATTTGGTGATACGTGTCATTTGGGAGTTTTCCTCCGACACGGGGCTTTGAACATGTCGTATTTCGACACGGACACATAGATCTACTTTTGACACTTTGAATTATTCATAAATATTAATTGTGATTTGTTTGTGTCCTTCGGGGTGCAATTGGTTGTGTGTTGGACTCGTGTCGCATGCGTATCCTAGATCTAGTGGGATACGGTGAGATACTCTCCAATTGTGTGTATTTTTGCATAGATCTAATTAATTGTGGTTCAATTCTTATTTCATAATTAGTAAATATATATAGATATTTTATATTTATTTTGTGTATTTATTATAGTAATTATTATAGCATAGATCTATATTTTAGGTGTGCTTCTAGCCATGTAAATTATATGTTCTTTGTTAAATATTTGAAGGTATAAGTTTATGTGTATATTAATATATATATGTACATTTTTGTATTAATGGTTTATATATATATATATATACTGTTTTATATATTCTGTTTATATATATATATATATATATATATATTGTTTATATATTCTGTTTTTATATATATAATTATATATATACAACTTGTTTTAGTGACAGTGAATTAATGACAGTAAAAAACTGTCATTAATTAGCCGACTAATAGCAGCCGCTGTAGCCTTCGGGCAATTAATGACAAACCTGTCATTAATTGCAGCAGCGGGAAACAGCAGCTTTTCTGCGACGCTTTTTTGCGACAGTTTAACTGTCAGCGAAAACCAAAGCAGTGGCAGTTTATTATTTGGGTTTCGGTGACAGTCCTTCGGTGACAGTCCCAACTGTCACTATTTAAACTATTTTGATTTAATCCTATTTTATTCACTATTTTTCAATGACGCTTTGACAGATTTAATGTATATATTATATATTATAATTGTATATATATATATGTATATATATATGTGTTTTGTGAGGAATAATAATTGTAATAATATATTATGTTATTTATATAAATGTTGGGTTGTATATATATTATTTTAGGGTATATATTAATTATATTATTAGTATACTTTGTGTGAGTTCTTTTTGAATCTAATTTGATTCCTAAATTATTGTAGTTTATCTCTATATTATTTTATAGATGTCTTGTGAGGTTGACTTTGGGTTTGACCAAGTTTGACTTTAGTGGACTTTAGAGTTGACCATAGTTGACTTTTGACTTAGAATTGACTTATTGGCCTAGAAGTTGTCTAGTTTGACTTGTTATCTTTCCGGGACCTTGTTTTAATATTGTATTCCATATCTAGGTCTTCCAGGCACCGAGTCAGACATTTATGAGACTGTTCATTGGACTTCAGGCGAGTATATTCTCTGATAGTTTCTCATTTATGATATCCTCTATGTTCGTTGTATCTAGTGTAGATATACATGTTCTTTTGACACTATGGTTACACGGATTGGTATATCCGGATCTCGTCATGAGATGTTATTCCTTGGTATATGGTGTATATGGTGCAAGTATTGTTTCATTGGTTATCTTGTACATGTACAGACACCGATTCTCGGGGAGACTAGCTATCTTCTTGGGGAATCTCGTGCCATAACGTACCGTGGTTGGATCTATTATACCAGTCGGGGTGGGGAGTATTTTAGTGTAGATATATGATCATACCCTCCTTGTGCATGTCTTGTTTCTTGTGAGTGTTGATCATACACCGCACGTATGATTAACCAGGCCATTATACTCTTGTGCAAGTTCCCAAGCCGATCACATGTTAAAGCTAGTACTCACATACTTAGTCATTAGTATTCTTGTTCCATCAGCATATTGTTCATTATTGTATTTCTTTCCAGTATTTCCTTATTGTCTCTACATTCTTGTCTCTATTTATGCATCTTGTTTATCCACGGCTATTTACTGTTACATAGTTTTTATCATTGTTTGAGAACTGCTGTTAGGGTTGTACTCTGCTCCTTTCCTGACTGGATATATTTTTCCAGATGACACTGAGGAGTACCCTACCTATTATGGACCCCAGGATGTTGTGAGTTTAGATTCTGAGACCCTGGCTCAAGAGGGACTTATCCCAACTGAGACAGTTGACCCTGGAGTTGTAGCTTTATAGTTTTGTAGTATTCTTTTGTACTGGATTTGTCTCCAGCATATTTCTGTATTTTTCTTCAGACTCATTGATGTATTATTTTAGACTCATGAGTTGTATTGTGACTATTCTATTCTTATCTAATTCGTGTTCATTCTATCTTAGTTCTGTGATTGAGTACACTATCTTTTGGTGGTTCATTATATTAGATAGACTTTCTAGACAGCGTTCTACCGCCGATTCTGTGGCGTAGGCTGGGCGTTGTTTCCGACTAGTACCCTTACCCCGGGTGCGGGTCGTGACACGTT
The DNA here is from genome assembly GCA_036927795.1 of Iris macrosiphon. Taxonomy (NCBI): domain Eukaryota; kingdom Viridiplantae; phylum Streptophyta; class Magnoliopsida; order Asparagales; family Iridaceae; genus Iris; species Iris macrosiphon. The sequence continues at coordinate 105,035,506 of JAYESA010000019.1, read as the reverse complement.
TTTGGTGGTGGCCCATGCAGGTCTAGCTTCACAAGTATGTGATGTCGTGGTAGTGCGACAACTTAGTTGTACTACTGCGAGCCTGCGATAGGATATAGGATATAGGCTGAGATACTTAATCATATCTAGGAAAATTCTTTTGATTCAACTATTCTCCTTTGACGTTGATACTTGATCTCTTAAACTGTCCTTTCCTTGAATATCTTACATCTTGTGCCATATTGATTCTTTCTTTCGCTTTGTCTCAGGATGCCGCCTAAGACTAGATCACAGCAAGGGAGAGCAGTTTCTGAGAGGTCTGCGACATCCCGAGGGCCTGCACCAGTCACTTCTCCGGTGATTGGAGTGTCAGCTGCTTTCGGAGGTCCACCACCCACTCAGAGGACTGTGCCAGCTGTATCTGAGGGGCTTCCACCTCCACCTCCTGTGCCAGCAGAGGCGTCACAGATGTTTACACTGTTTCGTGAGATGCTCGAGGCACAGAGGGCTCAGTCGGAGGCACATTAGAGGCAGACCGACGTTCTACGGCAGGGCATCGAGAGTGCTCATCAGCTTGCTCGTGCTGTAGTTGAGAGAGGAGTTTCGGTCCAGCAGCAGGTTGTTCCTCAGGTTGCTCAGCTTCGGCCAGGCAACATTCAGGACTTCAAGAAACTGGAGCCTAGGGTTTTCAAAGGGACGGAGGGCATCGTCTATGCTGATGATTGGCTCGAGGACATTGAGCGTCTTATGAGGGTGTCCCGTCTTTCTGAAGATCTGAAGGTTGAGGCGGTAGGACTTCAACTGTTCGACGTCGCTCGTACCTGGTTCAGGAATGAGCCGGTTCTAGTTGACGCAGGACAATCTTGGGAGGTATTCAGGGACCTTTTCAAGAAGAAGTTTTTCGCCCGGATAGACAGGCTTGACTTGGGGAGACAATTTGAGAGTCTCATTCAGGGAAGCATGTCTGTGGAGGAATACGCTGCAGAGTTTGGTAGGCTGAGCCGATTTGCAGAGTATCTGGTGAGGGAGCCGGAGGTTCGAGCTATTCGTTTCCGAGAGGGTCTAAACTGGGAGGTGAAGATTCTCATTCCGTCTTTTTATGAGACATACTCGGAGATACTTGCGGAGGTACGCAAGGTTGAGCGGGATCTGGGTTTGAAGACCAAG